>PVIU01000802.1:0-227287 GCA_004026605.1 Ondatra zibethicus
CTCTCTGTGGACATGCTCCATCGTCACCAGCATGCTTGCTATCTCTCTGTGAACATGCTCCATCGTCTCCAGCATGCTTGCTATCTCTCTGTGAACATGCTCCATCGTCTCCAGTGTGCCTGCTGTCTGTCTGTGGACATGCTCCATCGTCTCCAGTGTGCCTGCTGTCTCTCTGTGGACATGCTCCATCTTCACCAGCATGCTTGCTATCTCTCTGTGGACATGCTACATCCTGTTTCTTACACACCAACCCTCCTCTCTTATCTATGAAAGGGCTGTACTTTGGTGGCTCTCTCTTCTCTTGTGTGGTTTCTTCTCTAGACTTGAACAAATGACTTCACTCATAAGACTCAATGTTCACTAATAGCCTGTTTATTAACCCAATCATTTATTTCCCCTAGCCTCATCACAATAACAAACAGTGTGCATGTGCATGTGTGTGTGTGCATTATACTTCACATGCTTATGGGCACGAGTGTGTCAGAGAGCTTACATATGTGTAAACACATACATGTGGAAGCCCAAGATTGATGTTGGAAACCTTTCTCAGTTGCTGTCTTCATTATTCTCAGTCACGCCTAGAGTTCACTGATAAGACTGTCTTGCTCACTATCATGCTATGGAAATTCCTTGTTTCCACCTTCTGAAGTTGGAATAACAGGCCACCATACCCACCTAGTCTTTAGGTTGTATCAGTCAGGGTTCTCTGGATGAACAGAACCTATAGAGTGAATGGATGTATATACATATACACACACATATATATACATACACATACATACATATAAAGAGAATTTATCAGAATGCCTTACAGCAGTTCAACCTAGCCTGTATCTCCCAGGTTTTGTGGATAAGGAGCTATGTATAGCTTTCTGGGGCGCCTCTGGTTCCAGCTCTCTCTCTGTGGTCCACCTAGTCTAACAATGTCTGTCTACCCATGTAAGGTTCAAGAATCCAGTAGCTGGAGCTGGAGAGATGGCTCAGAGGTTAAGAGCACTGCCTGCTTTTCCAGAGGTCCTGAGTTCAATTCCCAGCAACCACATGGTGGCTCCCAACCATCTATAATGAGATCTGGTGCACTCTTCTGGTCTGGTGGCACACATGCAGTATACATAATAAATAAATAAATCTTTAAAAAAAAAAAGAATCCAGTAGCTGTTCAGTCCACGAGGCTGGATGTCTCAGCTGGTCTTCAATATAGATGGAATTCCAAAGAAGTAGGCTGTAGTGCCAGTGAAGGAATGGACTTGCTAGTGTGAGTGAGATCAAGCGGGGAAAGAGAGCAAGCTGGAAAAGACAACACACATCCTTCCATGGTCTCGATATAGGCTGCCAACAAAAACTGTGGCCCAGATTAAAGGCGGATCTTCCCACCTCAAAGATCTGGATTAGAAGTGGATGTTCCCACTTCAAATGATTTAATTAAGAAAAAAAAATCCCTCACAGATGTACCCAGCCCTTGGGAGTTTAGTTCAATCCAAAGGTAGCCAAGATGATAACAAGAATAGCTATCACGTAGGTTCTAGGGATCTGAACCAGTTCTAGGCATCCACCATCCATCTCCTCAGCCCCATCTTTTCTGCATTAACCTTTATGTAGCTCCATTGCGTTACTAACAAACAACACCCCAAATCCAGCAGCTCAACCTAGCCTGTATCTCCCAGGTTTTGTGGATAAGGAGCTATGTATAGTTTTCTGGGGGCACCTCTGGTTCCAGCTCTCTCTCTCTCTCAGCAGGTCACAGTCATTTCATGGTTTGATGGGGGATGGTGGCTCTAAAACATACAGCATGGTGGCTGTTGGGAGGCCTCAAGGGCTTGCTGGCTGCTGACCGATGCAAGAGCCTCTTGCCACATGGGCGTTTCCAAGGGGCAGCTCTCAACCTGACATTTCATGTCCGTTGTGGTTTGGTTGTGAGATGCTCCCCATAAATTCATGTATTTGACCACTTAGTGTCCAGCTGGTGCCGCTGTTTGGGACAGCAATGGAACCTTGAGGAAGCAGGGTCTTCCTGGAGGAAGTGTGTCACTGTGGGTGGGCCTCAATGTTTTATAGCCTGTCCACACTTGCTGTACAGACTGGAGAGCAGCTTCTGGCTGCTACCATCATGTTGTCCCAGCCATGATAGACTGCGTCTCTTCAGATTGAACGACCAAACAAATTCTCCCCTCTCTTCTATTTCCCTTCTACTTTTCTGTCACATGGTTTTATATATCTATATAAAACCTAAGAACCACCCATAAGAGGAAATACACCATGTTTGTCTAAGACTGCCTTAATCCACATAATATGGTTATTTCTGACTGTACCCCTTTTCCTACAAACAACATAACTTGGTCATTCTTTATGACTGGAAATCTTCCCTTGTGCCTCTACCACATTTTCTTTATCTATTCCTCTGCTGGTGGACACGTAGGTTGGTCAGCTGTTGAGAACAGAGCTGTAGTGACGTGCGCATCTCTGTAATGTGTTGACTTGAAGTCTTCAGAGACATACCCAGAACAGGCAGAGTTTGGTCATGAGGTAGAACTACTTTTAGCTTTTTGAGAAAGCCCCATAGTGATTTCCACGGTGGCTGGACTAGTTTATATACCCACTCGTGGTGTGTAAGGGTTCCCTGCGGTTCGACATGAATCACACCACTAGAGTGTTGCCGTGGTCCACAGGACATCTCTGTAGTGCTTTGGGTGTGGCAGTAGGCAGCATCACTGCATCTCCATAGGCTTAACTCCCAGAAGTCTGCATGCTCATTTTTGCGGGTAATGCTCACAGCAACGGGAAGGTACAAGAGACCCTGAGAATAGATGACAGGCCCACCCAGGCAACGTCAGCCTCTTCCGGGGCAGCTGGTAAATGCTGCTTCCTGTTGACTCCTGGGACAGGGGCCAGAGGTCTCAGCTTTTGGATGGGCAGTCTCCCGTGAACTCCCCTGCCAGCTGGCAGAGTCTGGCATCTGTGAAAGTTTCTCTCTTGGAAGGAGGGAGTCACAGAGCCGTGCCTAAAGAAGTTTGGCTCTGCCACTTTCTTGTGGTGAGACCTTGGAAATGTTGGCATCAAAGAGCCTCAGCTTTCACCAAGACAAACCAGCGTACAACTATTAATATGTCATTTATATAAATACCTGAAAACGCTAATTACTTATTCAACATCTTCTGATTATGGTGTCAGCTGAAATAATGTGTTGACGTGCCCAGAAGCGCTGTTGGCATGTAGAAGGGGTTTAGGGTATGCATTCCAATCACTGGGGGCCTTTGGGACCCACAGACGTAAGTGGTCATGTGATTTGGAGGCAACTCTGAAGGTAGATGGCTAAGGGCAGGGTGTGTGTTCCATAGGGCCGATGTCCTGGTCTCAACCAAGGGAAAGAAGAAAAAGAGCTAAGAAACTTGCATTTTTTTCTCTGTTAAGCATGGGCAGGCACATAGTGTGCCAACATCTGAACCATTAACATTTCACGAAGAACCTATTAAGAAGTAACCGTTTGGACTGGAGAGATGACCCAGTCCATAAAGTCCTCACAGGACAAGCTGTTATTTTCTTAATCGACTAACTCACATGACCACTGAGTTTGATCCCTAGCACCTATGTGTAGCATCTGGGTATGGTGCTAACTACAGAATACTTAAAAAGCCCTGGGTACCAGGGCAAGACCCTGTCTCAGAGACAGCTCTTGAAGAAGGACACTGGATGCTGGCCTTTAACCTACACATTCAGGTTCATAAATGCACACACACACACACACACACCACAAAAAAAAAAGAAAAGCACTTTCCAATGATCATTTAGGGATGTCCATCACAGCGCTGGATTGGAGCATAAGGCTGGCCCCTTCCACACTGAGGTGATATGGATTGATGGGAACCACAGTCTATGGTGAGAATCCTGAACCCACACTGCGTTTACCATGCAACAGGTATTCACACCCCTCAGCTTGTTGTGAGGTTTTGAGCCTTAGTGAATTGGTTCTGGTTGGCAAGAGGTGGGACCACGCCTAACTGTAGGCTCACGTTCCTGGATAAGGAGAAGGGAGGTAGAGTCAGTTCACAGAGCTTTAGTTAGACAGCCTCGGTTTCAATTCTGAGCCAGCTGCTTACTGTGTGACTTGGGTAAGTTACTTAACATCTCTGAGCTACTTAACCACGAAGTAGGGATAATAATACAAATTACAGGTTTGGTGTGATTAAACCAAGAAAAGCTTCTAGAAGGAGCGACTGGAATACGACAAGCATCCAACAAACGTTAGCTTTCCTGTGAACACAGTTCTGAAATTCTTAAAGGAATTATGGCTCACAAAAAGTGACAATCTCAGAAATTTAAAAACCGGTCTCATTATAAACACATGAAATAATTCACATCCCCATCTTGCCCTGGCACCCAGAGCCATTAGTGCATCTGTGTTTCAGCTCCTGTCCTGAGCCCTTGTTCCGCTGCTTCATCTTCTAGCGTGTGTTCCAGTTATATGGAATTGTGCTTGTGGGGTTTCCCACCTCAGTCATACCCTCCAGCTCCCGGTCAACGGCTTGCGGGGTCTGCTGCAGTGAAGCCAAACTCCGCTACACGTCAATGGCTCATGACCTGCCCCTGCCCACCCTCCTGTCTGCCGTTCCTGTCTCCTGTACCCCATTAGCACCTTCTCCCTCTGGTCCCGCCCCCTCTGGCCTCTCCCATCTGCCCCCTTCCCCCTGCCTTGTTCTCCTCCCCAAGCCTTCCCTTTGAACCACTCCCCCTCTGAACCCTCCCTCTCTGGCTCCTCCCCCCGTGGGCCCTCCCCCAAGCCTTCCCCTCTAACCACTCCCCCTTTGGCCTCTCCCCCTTTGGCCCCTCCCACTCTGGCCCCTCCTCCAGCCACGGTCTTTGCAGATTCTCTTCTCGGCCTCAAATGCCCTTGTCCCTCTGGCAGGGAGCCTCAAAGCTCCCAACGTTGCCTAATGCCGCCAGACAGACTGATATTTATGTGCTTTCTCGACACTTCCCTTGAATTTTGAAACAAATATTTCCATTGATTTTCTGATCATTTTCATCTCCCAAAGGCTGTGAGTTCCTTAAAAACAGAGATGAAATAGTTTCATTGTTCCTCCCTGGTGCCAAATTCAGTATCTAGGACCACTTAATATATGCTCAGTAAATATTTGCTGGGTGAGTAAGTGAATAAATAAGTAGAATGAATAGCTAATGTTTAATCAGCCGGCTGCTCACATGTTAGGAATTGAAATAGCCGAACCTAGAATCCAGTGCATTCAGACTGCTTTCAACCATACAAGATTAAAAACCCCAAGCCTGCTTAGGTTAGTGAAAAAAGAGCAATGGGCCTTTATTAGTCAGTTTTCTGTGACTATAATAAGATACCTGAGACAGTTTACTTAGGAAGCAAAGAGATTTATTTAGCTCACAGTCCTGGAAGCTCAAGCCCCAAACTTTAGGGTCCTGTTGAGGTGAGGGCTCAGATGATGGAAAGCTAGGGGCGCCCCTTTGAGGGCACAGCAACAATAATCCAAGAGCCTCCCACCAGGCCTAGCCTCCTTGTTTGTTCTTCTGTTTAGGGGAGGAAAACACTGGAATTGAGCTCAGCCTTAGGATGCTAAACACATGCTATGAGCTATGCCTCAAGCCGAGGATTCCCTTGCTATGATTTAGAAGAAAAATCTGATTTTAAGTTACCTGGTAACAGATCCACAGCACCTCCCAGTGTCAAGCTTTTCTGTGTGGACCTTTGGGTGACTCTCAATATCCAGACACTACATGATAAAGGTGGAGGAATGGATCAGTCTGAGCTAGACCCAGGAGGATCCAGGGCGAAAATTACTGTCCCCCCCCCTCATTCTTCGGCTTTCCCCTCATTCTGTCTCTAGCCCTGTTGTTTTGGTCTCTGCCCTTCATTCTCGCACGGGCTTTATGACCGCTAAAGACGGATCTTCCCTGCAACCAGAGTCCCTCGGAAGGGTTCTGATGCTGGCATGTTCCCCCATTACACCAGTCATTTGAGACAAGGACATTGAAACAGGGTATCAAAGTTGGTCGCCCCTGAATTACAGGTCCACCTTGTGGCCTTTGGACAAGAACAGCATGTGATCGGCCGTCCAGAGACACCAGGTGAGATGATTGTGGGAGGAAGGGCCCGGGATAGAGAGATGCGCTTATTTCCCTTCCACCCGGTGCTCACTCCATCACTCCACGGAGCTCCTCCAGCCAATGGCGAGCGGAGAGAGTACGCAGTTTTATTTCTGAGAGCTTTAGAGAGATGACTTAAAGGAGACTTGGCTGCTGTGTCTTTCCATCAAGTTTATTGGCTTAAAACTGTCTGGTTAGAAAGTTTCAGCTTGGGTGAGGATGAATAAAATCAAAACAGCTTTATTGATTATATTTGCTGCCTCTGGTCACACAGTATTAAATCTTTCTCTCCCACTAGATCACAATTTCCCACTAGATTCAATAATTTTCTTGACACAACAGACAGGTAAGCTCTAGTTCAGTCCAGTTTAAAGCTGTGGTTCTCAGTGTCCACTGCCGACTTCCCTACTCCCCCGACTCAGACAAATGGACTCCAAGCCCGTGTTCCTCCTTCCTGGAACCTGGGTGCTGCAGGGAGGAAGTGGGAGGAGGGAATACAGCACGCACCGGCCTCACTTCCTTCTGACTCTTTTTTGGGGCCTAGAGAATCAGGATGAGGCGATGGTGACATTTGTGTCTTTCCTCAGATTCATAACAGAACCCATTAACCCCCAATGTGACTGTATTGGGAGTGGAGCCTTTGGTAGGTTATCATGAATGGAATTCGTGCTCTTATATAAAAGAGGCCTTGCCCTTAGTGAGATGGCCGTCTGTGAACCAGGAAGCCGATTTTCACCAGCCACTGAACCTCCCATGCTTAGTCTTCAACCTACATTTCTGTTGTTTACAAGCTGCCCAGTCTATGTTCATTTTGTTACACACACACACACACACACACACACACACACACACACACACACACATACAATTCACAGTCCTTCCTCTCCCTAGTATTATGGAATACTCTAGAAAGACCCTTAGTACATGCCCGGAATCAGATCTGCCACTAGGTACACTGAGTTGTGGTCAAGCTATAAAGACTCCCATCTAAGAGGGCCAATCCCCAGAGGTACTCTTTTCTTCTTCTCTTCAGCCAGGCATGTTCAGTACCCAAATTTGTAGTCCGATGCTTCCCACATGCGTGGTACCCCATGTCTCCTTCTGAAAGTAGCTCAGGCTTCGCCTATAGACTCTGCACTTTCACAAGTATCCAGAGAGGGCGCTAGTGCCCCGTTCTAGTAACACAATGGTAGTCTAGCATGGATGGGAATTGTGGATACCCCCATGCCCTGGAAGAGTGCATTCTTTGACGCTGTGAAATTATAGCTTCACTTAAGAAAATATTAAAGAAGTGAGCATCATTAAATTCTCAGATCCAGAGATGTTTTTACGGTACTGTGTATGGTGAAACGGACAGCATATGTGCCGCACTCTTACAGCGCACTGAAG
The DNA here is from genome assembly GCA_004026605.1 of Ondatra zibethicus. NCBI lineage: Eukaryota > Metazoa > Chordata > Mammalia > Rodentia > Cricetidae > Ondatra > Ondatra zibethicus. The sequence continues at coordinate 7,498 of PVIU01000802.1, forward strand.
ATGCCTGTCTTAAGGAAGGAACGAGTCTCCTTTGGAGCCCTAAGCTGGGTGAGCCGGTGCTTGCACAGAGCACCATTCCCACTTGCAGTGGGCACGCGAAACACTATTACACTCACTGGGGTATATGCCATCTGTTTTCTTGACCCTGTATGAAGGGACCTGCCCCTTCCAAGGCACAGAGGAAACCCTGATGATTCTGTTGCCAACAATCAAACTTAGTTTCCAAGCAGACACTGGAATTTTATAAAAACCCTCATCTGAAGTTTTTATCCTGGAGCCTCACATTCTCCAACCCCTTTCTAGTGATGCTGTGGGTGGTGACAACGGATTCCATTTGGGGCTGTGATGACGAAATAAGTCGATCTGAAGACCAATGCAAGTGGATCTGACACTTCCAAAAGACCAATCAACACAGGATGTCACAAGAAAATGGGTAAAAGATTCATTCTGCACGTGAGGCAGTCCAAAGGATTTTCATGTAAGAAAGAATAATGGCGAATGATACTCTCGGGTTCCACATCATAGAGAATCTTTCATTTTTTGCTATCACGTTTGTCAAGTTTGGGTGTAAATATTGAAGAAGAATTTCCACAGCCTGGAAAAAGCCACCGAGAGACTCTCTCTTCTAGTGAGTCAGAGCATTCTATCTTTCCCCCAAGGAACACAGTGCGAGAGTCTAAAAGTAGAGAGAGGCACAAGAATACAGCTATTTGCTACTGAGCTACATTGTCTAGTAATAGAAGTTCCACTCCGTTTTTTTTTTTAATTTTTGAAAATGTGTATTTTTTCCACAAAATCTTAGGTCAACAGAAAACGGGTTTATTTCTGCTTCTCTTAAAAATGTTAGCAAGTGAATATTTTAAAGTTCTAAATTTAATTTCTTTTTTAAACATTGTGTGTGTGTATGCACACGCACGTGTGTGTGTGTCACAGCATGTATATGGATGTCAGAGTACAACTTGTGTTATCAGTTTTCTTCTTCCATCATGTGGGATCTGGGGACAGAACTCAGGTCATCAAGGTTGGTGACAAGTTTCTATGCCTGCTAAGTCATCTGACTGGCTCCTCTAATTTTAGTTGCTAATACTGTGAATTTATATATATATATATATAATGTATATTTTATATATAATGTAAATATCTATCCACACACATATCACCTAAATCAAAAATCTTCCTGAAGTTTTCTTTAACTTTTAAGAATAGAAGTTGGTTTTGTGACCAAAGGTTTGACTGCTGTGTTAAGAGAGGACCCCTAGCTCTGTGCTGTGGGGAAAGGGTTTGCCCTTACCCAGTACAGCAGGTGGACCACCACAGTCCCTCCCTGTTTTAGGGTACACCTGTTTTCTGTGACGACGCCCTGGGTGAATACATGGCTCTCACTCTCTTTAGATGCTTGGAATGTCAGTAAATTTGATTCACAGACTTAGCTATCCATTCGAGGAGCTAGGAAGCTTCCGTCCAATATCTTATTAAATAACATCTGGTAGCTTGATAATATTTTTATCCTTTACAAAGAATAATTTTCTCTCATGGTGCAGATATGGCCTCACTATAAAATACGCACCACTGAATAGGCGTGACAGTGGGCACAAGCTGGGAGGTGGGGGAGAATTTTGAAAGGAAGACAGACACGTTAGAGTCTTGGCTTTTCCTATTTACAGAGTAACTGGGCAAATTACATAACCTTTATAATCACATTTTCTGTAGAATTTGATAAAAACACATGCTTTCATATAGCTTATTTATTTAAATCATGTTGTATCTAATAGCCAATGAAATGTCCTTCTCTCCCTCGTTATCCACGTTAGGTGGTTGAGAAAGTTAGAATCCTCTGAGAGAGGCAACCCAAGTTACTTTTGCTATCCTTGACCAGTCCTTTATCATCTCTGTTTTCTTTCCACAGAGAGATGGGGGGTTCTCTCTGAGTGGCAGAGAGCAGCACAGCCACTGGAGAAGATGAGCATCCAATATCCTCTTCTTCATTCCATCCTGACAAGAGGAAGTGCCTCCACCACGTTCAAAGGCTCCCAGGCATACCTCTTCCTTATCTTGTCCTTGACGTGAGCCAGGATGGAACCCCAAACCCCACCACAGGCACCATGTTTCAGTAATAAAGAGATGGCTGGCTAAATTTTATGAAGGTAAAAATAAAAAGCTATGGGGTTCTATAGAGATTTTTCCCTTGGGTATTCTAACCCTTTTTCGGGCCAGGGATCCAGGAGGGGATTTTTATGGCATGATATGTGAACATGCCTGCCTCCTCATGCTGCTAAGATGGAAGCCTTGGGTCCTTTTCACAGCTGAGGGAGGCAGGTTAATGAGTTGCGGGGGGGGGGGGGGGGGTGTGGCTGGTGCCTCTCAGCAGATGCTCAATTACCTCTGGCTCACGCTGTGCTTTGGGGCTCGGGACACAAGTCTGGAGAAATTTTAACCTTGGTGGAGGACTTTATTCTTCCACGTGGCTGCCTACTTTTAGCCTTCCTGTCTCTGGTGCTTCTCCTGCAGGCAGGAGGACATCATCCCGCGAGTTCTCTTGTTAAAAACAAGGGAAGTGAAATGAGAGAGTGAAGATGATAAGAAATGAGAAGCTGTGGCGACAATAGGAATCCATCCGGGAGAGGAATGTTAATACTGGCGAATTTTGGTAGGAAGGGTCGCTAGTGCAAGGAGCTTGATTAGAAATCACTTGACTGGAAGTGACAGAAAATCACTCACGTAAAATGTTTATTTGCTTAATATGAGGCAGAAGTTATACCTCGTGAGTACCAAATGAACCCCAGAGAAGTAAGACCACATTAAATTCAGTTTGCTTGCTTTAAATACTTGACATATTGTATATACTGTATGATCTTGAACAAACCACTTGCCTTTCAAGTTACCATTTATCTTCCATGTAAAGGATAGAAAATAAGAAAATTTAGACTTTGGGATCATTATACTATTTAAATGGGTAGTTTTATGTAGATTACTTAGACAAGCATTTAAATATTCGGGCCCTGTAGTTATCCAGCATTTGTGCAATAGATACTCAGTTTCAGACCAACTCTTCTGCCAGGGACAACTAGAAAAGTTGGATGCAATAATACTTTAGAGACCGAGAAGGCTTCAGAGCCCAAGATCTCAGAAATAAGGGAGCAAGGACTGAGGAGGCTGACTCCCTCTACCCCAAAGCATGTCCTGGAAGGTATGCATCCTTTGGGATCCTAGAAAACTAAACAGAAAGATGATGAGGTAAAAATCCCAAAGACTACTTCCAGCAGACTTACGGGGCTGCAGGGATCAGGAAGAGGAGTAGGGGTCTCCCCGAAGAAAAGAACTACAGTGTTTCCCCCTTGCTGTTTGAGCTGCACTGTAAGAATCTATCTCAAAAATAAAGTTCAGAAATATGGCTTAGCTAGGAGTCCACTTGTCTTCATAAAGACTGAAGTCTGATTTTCAGTCCAGTCCATCTCTGATTTAACAAGCTGGTTTGCCTTTGCCTGGTTATGTAATCTCTGGAGGAAGACAGCACTGTTCAGGACTTTGCATACAGCTGATAGTCCATCCACAGTGACCAGACTCACCTGGGGACAGGACAAAATGTCCAAAATCCCTTAGAAAAGGAAACCCAGGCAATATGAAAAAACCAACAGGTAATTAAAATATTAGGGTCAATACGGACTTTAAAAAATTGTCATAAGCATGTTCATGACAATTCTTTGGCTTAGAAGAAGAAACTTTTAAAAAATGAGCAAATACAGCTGGAAAGGGGGATCAGTGGATAAGAGTGTCTGCCATGCAAGCACAAAGACTTGAGTTCAGATCCCAGCACCCATGTAGAGAGCTAGGCATAATTTCCCACATCTGTGACCCCTAGGGCACTGCAGGGCACAGAGACAGGAGAACAATGGATAGTCTAGCTCCAGGTTGGGTGAGAAATCTTTTGTCAAAGGAAGAAGACAGAGTGTGCAAGAGTGTGACACCCTTCACACGTATGAGCATGCACACACACACCCCACACTCACAGACAAGTACAAACACCCCACACACATACACACATGTACATACAACACTTACACACACTTACTCCACACTCACACACGTAAGTACAAATATCCCACATACATACACACATGTACATATACCACTTACACACACATACACACAATACATAAAATTTTAAGTCATCAAGTGAAGATTCTAGAATTTAAGACAGCTGGAATTTTTTTGTTTTCAATGTGTAGAGTTACCATCAGATTAGACATAGCTGAAAGGGGGTTAATGAGTTGAAGAATTTGTCAGGAGAAAACATCTAAACTGGAGTATGAAGACATTAAACAACGAAAAACGAAGAAAAGAAACTATGAGAGATGCGGGAAAGAGAAAGACTGAGCAAACAGATGCTTGGAGTCCCAGAATGACAAGACGGATAAAGGACGAAAGGAATGTGAGAAGAAACAGTGCTGATTTCCCCCAAACCGATAAAAGACACTGTACCACCAGCTCAAGCTTTGTGAACTGCAAGGGGGATAGTTAGAAAGAAAATGTCACATAGGCAATCACAGGAAGGATTACTTAAAATCTAAGATCAGCGTTTCCTCTTAAAAGCAACCAGAGAGTAAAAGACATAAGGAAGTATCAATAATTGGTCAGAGGGTTTCTAAAAGCCAAACAAACAAGAGCAGCACTCTGGAAGGGGAAGGAAAGGCGATAGTTACTCCCTGATTGTTACACCCTGGTCGACTACTTTTAAAATGAAAATATTACGGATGAAAACAATGCATTCATTATCATGAGGACACTCCTGTTAAAAATAAATTCATTTATAACTATATGTAAATACATAAGGCACAGAAAGGAATGAAACTAAGTGTAGAACATAAATACCTGGATATGGTGAGTATTCAAGATAACAGTATATTTTAGAGCTTTATCTGCAAATAGTCATTGTAAATAATGATTCTTTGTTTTCTTTTGCTTTTTTCAACACAGGGTTTTTCTGTGTAGCCCTGGCCATCCTGAAATTCTCTCTATAGGCAAAGCTGGCCTTGAATTCACAGAGATCCACCTGCTTCTGCCTCCCAAGTGCTAGTATTAAAAGTGTGGGCCACAACCACCTGACCACAATGAAGGTTTTCAGAGGACATTTTTATACAAGTATATAGTGTACTTTGATCGGGTTCACCCCCACTTTCCCTTTTCTCCCTCTTCCCATTATTCACAATCACACTTCTATTTCTATGACCCATATACACACTATTTTATGTATCCATATCAATAGAATCTACAAAGCAGTAAAAATGTGATTTATGTCTTGAATATGATGCAATTCTCTTACTATGATCTTCATTAAAGCAACAATATAGTTTTAAACTTTTCATTGTACATAATCATTCTACACAACACTGTTACATAAGGGTATTTTCATGCTTTCAGGTACCCTGGACTCATTGACCAGACGAATTGAGGAGCTCCAAGTTCAATGAGAGACCCTGTCCCCCAAATAAAGTAGAAATTGGTGGAGGAGGAAATCCAGCCTTGCTCTCTGTCTTTCACAGACACATGTACACACAAAGATACACATATACCAAGCACACACACATGCCATGGACACACACACACACATACACACAGAAAAACTGGCAAACAAAAGGAAGTACTTTTACTTTTGTTGATAATAATAAATTACCAATATGTAAGTTTGTATGAGCTGTTCACAAACATTTCTAATGCAGGAGGTAGCGACAGAATTAAATAGAACAGACAAATCCATAAGCTTGGGATTTTAACATTACTTTCTCAGTCACCAATAGAACAAAGATACAAAAGTCAGCATGATTATAAAGTGGCCTAGTTAGTATATATAGAACATCAGACCCAACAACCACGGTGAAAACTCTTCCCAAGTGCAGTCCCAACCAGTTTCAAAGGATGGGCATAGAGAACTATGCTCTCTGTCACAGAGGAAATCGGCTAGAAATAAATAACAATGATCAAGTAGGACCTCTCAAAGCATTTGGAAATTAAGCAATGTACTTCCAAATAATAAAAAATAAATCTGAAGGCTTTCAGAATGGAATGTTTATGAAAACAGACACACCTAACTTGTGGGCTACAGGGGAAGGGGGTTTAAAAGGAGAACATTTTTTATGAACATTTAAATGTTTATATTGGAAAACAAACAAAGTCCAAACTCAGTTACCCAGTTGTGTGCTATGGCTTGAGCATTTCTTTCAAAACTCACGTTGCAATTCAGTTGCCAGAATGCTAATAAGAAATAGAAATTTTAGGGACTGACTAGGTCACAGGAGCTCATGAATAGGTCCATATATATATAAAGAGAGAGAGAGAGGGAGGGAGGGAGGGAGGGAGGGAGGGAGGGAGAGGGAGAGAGAGATTCAGTTGTTATAAAGGTAGGTTCAGAGGCTGGGGAGATGGTTTAATGGTTAAAGGCACATACTGCTCTTGCAGAAGACGTAAGTTCAGTTCTCAGCACCCATGTCAGGAGGCTCACAACCTCTTAGAATTCAAGTTCCAGGTCATCTGTCTCCCTCTTCTGGCCTCCATAGGTGCCGCACTCACATGCACAAACCCTCAGTCTCTTTCTCTCACACACATAATTAAAGCAATAAAGGCATTTGCTATCCTCATCTTTCTTTCCCCCCTCTCACACACGTGTAAACATCCATCCTATATATCAGTAAGAGTTTTATTTGGGGTCTGGAGAGATGGCTCAGTGGGTAAGAGCACTTTCTGTACAAGCATGGAGATCTGAATTTGGAACCCCAGAATTCATGTTAAAAAGGGGGGCATGATTGCATGTGCCTGTAGCTCCGGTGCTGTGAGGGGTGAAGATAGGAGGATAGCTAGGGCTTGCTGGAAGCCAGTCTCACATCAGGTTCAGTGGGAACCTTGTCTCCTGGGAATAAGGTGGAGAGTGGTAGACCAGAAGGCTCAATATCCTACTCTAGTCCTGTACATGCACACAGGTATGCACACCAATACAGATACGTGCACGTGCTGCACACACACACACACACACACACACACACACAGACACACACACACACACACACACACACACACACACACACACGTACCTATCTATCCTTATCACCATTATTATCATAGGGAACTGGTGAAGGAAAGCATCAGAAACCAGGCAGCCTAGGTCAGTTCCCATGGTGCTCACTTCCTTAGAAGAGCCTTAGTAGCTGTGGGACCTAGAATAAGGATCCAAAGAGAGACCCAAACACCGTTTATACAAACCCTTAAACGTGATAAATCAGGCTCAGAAGCTGTAAACTAAAAATACGTTGTATTCACCTATTCTGACAACTGTGTTTCTCTGATTATAAAAATGTAATGCCCTGGAAAGCCAGCTTTAAACTTAGAGATCTCCATTTCAGAGCAGGAAAACGACCACCTGGAGAGAGGCAGTTCCAGTCCCCAGCACACAATTCACCCAGCTCTCTCCTCCTGCCACCTCTCCGCGGGGGCCTCACACAACCCTGTGGATATGACAGCCCGCAGAGAAAGCTCCTACATGTCCTCAGAACAGCTGGCTTGTGGCCACTCGTAGGGCCAGGGACACGTCAACTAACAGTGTGGCCCATGTCCACACTGCAATCCTGGGGACATTTGAGTCACAGATAAAAAAAGGCCTGGTGTAGAAGGGGTGATGCAAGGACTGGAAGGACATTGCAAATTCTGGGACCCCTTGTTGTAGGCAGACAGGAACGGGCAGAGGAGGGAAGATAGCACTCTCTCAGACAGCGGTTCTCAACCTTCCTAACACTTTGGTCCTTTCATGCAGTTCCTCGCGTTGTGGGGACCACCAACCATAAAATTACTTTTGCTGCTACTTCATAACTGTAATTTTCTACTGTTATGAATCATAATGCAAATATCTGTGTTTTCCATTCATCTTAGGTGACCCCTGTGAAAGCGGCGTTCAACCCACAAAGGGGTCGCAACACACAGGTTGAGAACCATTGCTCATAGAGAATAAGCAAAGGGGAGAGATTTTTGCAAATTTAAAGAGAAAGACTGATTTTTTTTAAGGCAAATATGGGGCTACAGCAATGGCTCAGAGGATGAGTCAAAGCACTTCCTGTGCATGCATGAGGAACTGGCTTCAGATTTCCATCACCCATGTAAAAGCCAAGGTGTGTCTGTAACCATAGTACTGGGAACACAGAGACTGGCAGATCCCAGGGGGGCTACAAACTAGTCAGGCTAGCCAAAGCAGTGACCTCCAGGTTCAGTGAAAGACTTGGTCTAAAAAAAATGGGCTTAGTATGATGGCTCATGCCTTTAATCCCAGAACTCAGGAGACAGAGGCAACCAGGTAACTGTGACTCTGAAGCCAGCCTGGCAGGGTGCTCTACGTAGGGAGTTCCAGGCCAGTCAAGGCTTGTAGTGAGAGCATCTACAATAACAAAAATAAAAATGATGGAGAATGATAGAGACATAAATCTCTAGCCTTCACATGTGTACACATGGGCAAGTGCACCTGGCTTGTGTGCACATACATACACATGCACACACATGAACACATGCATGCACACACGCACAAAGGCAAACAAATAGGAACACACATGCACACACATGAAGCTAACTGTGTACTTGTAGTGTTAGAGATACAGAAATAGGGAAATAGAGACAGAGACAAAGAGAGCTTCTAAAATAAAATAGGAAAATTCTGCTCAGTGAACACATGTCCTGTATACATGTGAGATGTGAGAAATGACTCTCCCACCCATCGGAATGTGGAAAGCACACGGGTGGGAATTAGACTTGTTTTGCTCATTACGTTATCCCAGAGTCTAATGCCTAGTAGGTCTCAATAAATAATCTGAGTAACAAGAGACTCCAGGGTTCCTTGAGACGCTACCAGATGCTGTGGACTCTTATCGCATGAGCATCGTGCTGGCACTGTGTTTAAAGGCACAGCACATGTGTTTAGAACAAGAGCATGAAAGGAGTGAAGTCTGCTCCTCCCCAGAACCTACACCTCTCCCACAGAGCGAGAGAGAGCTCAGGATGACAGATCTGAAAGCTGCAGAGAACCCTGTGCCAAGGTCTCAGGGGATCCCATGCCCCCAGAGGATGAATGTAGTAAGTGTGGACAACACTTAGCTTCCTGGGGAGCTGTTTGGAACTTTGCAATCATTTCAAAGGTGTCAAAAGCAGAGTTCTTGGTGCCCCCCACCCCGTCTCTGACAAATGCACAGACGTGAATGCAATTCAAGGTCACTCTGAACTCTGTTTCGGCCCACTAATTCCTGAAGCTGTTTTTGCCTGCTTGGTTGCAGAACTCATGTCTTCAGGCAGAGCGGGAATTTGCTAACCACCCTTTGCAGAGGCTGACAAGCAGCCACCGGTTATTATAGATAGCATCATCTGAACTTCCCATGGGGAAGGTGATTCTTGCACACATCCAGGGCTGAAAATCACGGGGCTCCAATATTTCACCAAGAAGAATGCTGGAGATGGCAATGGAGGCTCGATGAGTTGCTAACTCCAAAATTCTGAATTCTAGTATACGTATCAAGCAAACCAACTTAAGCAGAGACCATGGGTCCACTGCCCTGATGGTCAGGCTTTGTCCCCTCACTACCACTTACCTAAATTAGGACTTTTCTAACAAGCATCCAGACCACCAGACTATAGCTGATCTGGGAACCCAAATAGGTCTCTTCTATTCTTCTTCCCTCAAAGAAAGAACAGCATACACAACACAACCTTGGCCTAGCAGGTGCTTGTAATTATGGTAGAATGGGAGGATGGCAGAGCCAGCCGATCGAGGTCGTTACATCTCCGCACCTATAGCTATATGTTATCCTACTTATAAACAGCACAGAAGAGGAGTAAAGGAGAAAGATGGCCTGGCTTAGAGCCAAGACCCATTGGGTGACCAGGATAGGCTAGGAAGGTCCCTGTCTTCTGGAAAAGATGCAGTAGTCATGGCTATGGCAACCTCACTTTTTAATGAACTGTGCCATAATCAGTAGTTCAAGTTCATCATCTCAGCAATTACTTTCCTATTAGAGGAGAGATGGGAAAAGAGGGATCGTTATAGAGGAAGACAGCGGTGTGGGGAGCAGATGAGTGTGGTGTGTGGATAAAGAGCAAGAAGACATCCCAGTGTGTGATGAGACCTAAGGTCTGGTCTCCTGGGGTCTGAGTGGAAAGTGCAACTAATCTTCATGGGGTAGCATCACGGACAACCGAGGAAATGTGTCCTAAAGGACGCACATTTAGCTGAACCCTGACGGAAGATGGATGTTTCCAAATGGACAGGGAGAGGAAAATGAATTTCCACACGTATTATGTCAAATAAGTTTAAGTAACAGGGAATTTGAAGGACCATAATGGTCGAATGACGAGAGTGGAAATTACATGTAGAAATTGTTTTTGCAAGAAAGCAGGAAGCATGCCAATTAGTCAATGGATATTGCTTGGGTCAATGAATTATTTAGCTGACTTTGAAACAGAAAGTTTGGGGGTGGAGTCTATGACTGCTTGTCCAGACAAGGTATTGATCATAATCTTTGGTGGTCTCAAACCCACAATCCTCTGCATTTAACCTACTAAGTGTCATGCACATACCCAGTTTCGAATTTATTTGAAGCATCAATTACTTTAGTTTGGAAAAATTCCACGAATTTAGACATGTTTCCTTTTAAATTCCTAGAATTTAGACCTTCTCTGAAGAAATCTTTCTTTGAATTTGGTTCAATAAGATTAACAAATACAGTGTCTGATCTCTTTTCTCTAGTTTTCTGAGTCAGGGTCTCCTGTACAGGAGGCTCACCCGGAATTTGCTATTTAGTATCTGAAGCTGACCTTGAACTCCTGGCCCCTCCCACTTCCCTGTTGCTGGACTCACAGGGGTGTGGCCTGAGGAGAGTTGAGGAGGGAACCTGCCTGCTGCTAGGTCAGTGCTCTACCAACTGGGCTACTTTATCAACTTCTTACAAATTATGAAGCTAGAAATTTGGTTTTTAGAATAGCAAAAAAAATTTTTTTTTGCAAAAACATGAATTTATGGGAGTTTCCTGATAAGCAGTAAAATGTTAAGTTTTATTTGACCTTCTTTCGTGAAGGTGGGAATCAACACTAGACTGTGAAATTACAATGTTACTAGTAAGGGCTTTGGCGTTTATTTAATGTTTCCATTTTGGGTTAGACAATCAAGCTTGACCATCTACAGTATCTGAAGTTAGATTTGGTTAGAGAACTAATTCTAAAGATTTAGTTAGCTGGCTTAACCACTGCAGCTACATCCGGTTAAAATGGAAGGAGAGAAGACCATAGTATTAAAATAAAATTATCTTCCCTCTAAAAAATAAAATAAGATAAAAACATCCCTGAAAATTACCTTCCTTCACAGTGCTTTGTACTTGAACCATGATGGGAAACAAATCGAAGCAGAGAGCCTCTGCTTTTAAACATTTCATAGCAGCTCCAATGATACCTCTGCCCAGTGCTGAACAATACTGAATCAGGACAAGACAGATTTGTTAATGTGTGTGTAATCACCAAAGATGAAGATGCCTGGGCTTTTATTCTGAAGTGTTCCTAAAACTATGCCCATTAATTACAAATAAGAGGAGGAAAGTCATAGCAGAACAAGAGAGGTGATGGACACTTGACGATCTGATCAACTTCAGTAATACTCATGACTTAATAAAGCCTCTTCCGGGTTCTCACTGTTTCTATGGCCTGGGCTTTGTCAGTCTTCCACTGCTCGGCTACATCATTTGCGGATGGATCATCTGGACTAGGAACACTTAACTAAACCTGAATTGATAGCAGAACTGTGCAGATCTGCAGTGCTGGGATCACCCATGTATGAGGGTAACAGGCCCCGTATGATATCATAAAATTGTTGAACTCCCCTCCCACATAATCTGGTAATGTTAGCTGAAGGGAAGATTACAATGTGTACACTCTGAACATGAACCGCTCAAGGCAGAAAGGACACGTTTCACATAGCACCGGGTGACAACACCTTTCAAAATATCAGAACATATTCTTTCCGACTTGTCTACATTAGGATGAGAAAACGGCATTGTTAAACATACTTTAGGTGTGGCCCTTGGGTATTCTTCTGGAAGGAACAATTGGAGTTTAAAAGTCCCTCCCTCCAAGGGGGAATCCTGGGGGCCAGCACTGACCACGTGAAGATAGCAGGCATTGTTCTCACCTGGTTCTGCTTCAACACCAGGACCTGATTCTGCCACAGACACTGTTTCCTTGTTGACCTTGCAGCATGGTCCAGTCATCACGTCAGATCCCCTGTTCTTGTTCCCAGCTCCGCTTGCTTCACACAGCTGTCAACTTGTATATTTTCAGTAAGCTTTTTAGACCCGCCCCTCCCCAAGGGAAACTCAAAATAACTGTTCAGTCGGTCCAGGAATGTTGCTCAGAGCTCAAAGTGTCTTCTCCAGATTACGGGGCCGTGTTCTTGGGGTCAGTTGATGATTTTGACCTTGACAAAGGTTCTTAGGAAGGTTTCGCGTGACCTGTAAGGTCTGAGAACCCTTGGTTTGAGTGTCAGCTGGAGTACAGCTAGCTGGCTCCTGGCACAGGCCATGTTGTCTCTCTCTAAACTTTGCTATCGAGTTAATAATGGAGAAATAATATCTATTGCAATAAATTGTTGTGAGGTTCTCATAGGAAAATGTTAGTGTGTAGGTGTTGGAGAGATGGCTCAGCAGTTAAGAGCACTGATTGCTCTTCCAGAGGACCCAAGTTCAATTCCCAGAACCTACATGATTGTTCACAACCTTCTGTAACTCCAGTTCCAGAGAATCTACTTCCTTCCAGCATTTATGGACACTGTGCTAATGTTTTACACATACATACACAGCACACTCACCTACATAAAATAAAAATAAAAACTTAAAAAAAAAAGAATTGCTAAAGAAAAGGAAAATGTCTTAGTGGGCTATCTATACTAGGCAAATTGCTATTATTGCCCAGAACAGGAAGAAGGCACTTAACACTCATTAAGCTGAAATGGAAGAACAGGAAATGTAGACAGAGTCCTCAGGAGAGAGAAAGAGAGCAGGAACAGGCTTGCTGGAATCCAGGTACATGTTCCATCTCCCAAGAGTCACAGACTCTTACAATGTCCCAGCTGCTCTCTGCTCACTAGCCTCAGCTCTCCTCAGCGACTTTCTGCCTCTCACTATCTTCCCCTGGAGACTTTCCTGCACAGCCATCCTGTGGAGCCTCCTGTTACCAGAGCTATACTTCTGGCAGAAAAACTGGATCCGCCAAACTGGTTTGGTGCCCACTGCTGGTCCATTAATGTGGTCACAGTGTGAGACGGCTCACAGGGTATAGACATGGCCGTGGTCCAACCTCTTCAGCTACACATGAGAATGGCTCTCAGAGAGATGGACTTAGGGAGGGCAGACAGCCTGAATGCACCACTACAAACAGAAACAAACAATAGCAACCTCCTTTTCTTTTTCTCTGCCCTTTACTCTGGTAGATTGGGCTTCTGATAAGCCTATATACAACCATGATTACCTTTAGTTTTTTTTTTTTTGTTAACTTTTAAAAATATATTTTTATTTTATTTTTGAGACTATAATATAATTGTACTATTTCTCCCATCCCTTTCCTCGTCTTGGGCTATATTTCTCATTAAGAGTCTCCTATGGCACCCACCCATCCATCCCTCAGTGGCTCTTTCTACCTATGTCCTGTTCCCTAAGCAGTCCACCTCCTTAGGGAATCTTCTCTGGTCCTCTTTGAAAGAATTAAAATAAAAATAAATAAAGTTATGTATCCTTCTAGTCAAGCCAAGGACCAAGTTCCCCTTAAAGATAAAGGGAAACAACAGGTGGGCCCTATGACCCATGACTCACCAGCCAGACCACCCGAGATAGCCAAAACAGGAATGATAGATGAGGACAGCGAGACCCTGCCAGCTGTAGTGTCCTTGTCACCGGGAGGCACACCTGATTTTGTGGTTCTTCCAGGAATTCAAGTAAAACAAACAACTGCGTCCCAAAATAACCCTATGCTCTGTATGAATTAACCAATGAAATGCTTGTTGCTGAGTACCCCAAAGCTACCTGCCCCAAATCCTATATAAACTGCCTTGTTTTCTGAGTCTGGTATGCTCAGCAGCCCGATTGCTCAGCATCCGTAGGCGCCTGTGTAACCAATAAACGCCTCTTGCTTGTGCAGCCGAGGTCGTCTGGAGTCTTCTCTTGGTTGGGAGAGTCCGCTGGAGGGTCTCCCCTACGGGAAGGGTCTCTTCACTCTTCAGTTCCTCCTTAGAGCACAGAGCAAACAATAAAGCACGAACACTAAGTAAACAGTGGCCTGGGTTTTTTCTCTCAACAGCTTTAAAGGTGTTAGTCTTCTTAGACCATAAACTCATTAAGAACGGAGATTGCGCATTGAATAAATGCTCAAGGAGCAAAGAAAGTAATGGCTCACTGAGAAGTTCAGATCTGGAAGGGACCTCAGGAAGAGTTGAGCTTAATCTCATTGATTTCATAAGAGCTGAATGCAAAATACAAGAAGTGCCTTTGACAGAATAGATACACTAAACCGGACATTTGATATTATAACATTACTTATTTGCATTTATATGTGAAGTTTGCATTATAATGTTATGAAACTCATGCATACTTCCATTCGGGAATGAGTCTCCAGCATGTTATAGAATGGGAGTTAGTTAGAGACGCATCTAATATTTAAACTAGAGAGGGACTGTTCTAGATGGTAGATGAGGAAACTCCCTCCCAGGAAAAAAGAGACTAGCCCAAGATTGTTCAAGGTTTTATTTACTTATTTATTTATTTAGTTAGCTAGTTAGTCATTTAGTTAGTTGGTTAGTTAAATATTTAGTTAGTCAGGTAGTTAGCTAGTTAGTTATTGGTTTTTCGAGACAGGGTTTCTCTGTAACTTTGGAGCCTGACCTAGAACTAGCTCTTGTAGACCAGGCTGGCCTCGAACTCACAGAGATCCACCTGCCTCTGCCCCCCAAGTGCTGGGGTTAAAGGTGTGCACCGCCACCGCCCAATGAGTTTTAGTTTTTAGTGGCAAAGATGGGGCCAGGCTTCATAGCTTCTCCTCACTCCCACAGTTCACCTTTATTTCCTGTTCGGGTCTGTTTTCTGTTGTTACAAAATGCCTGGCACTAAATCATCTTTGAAGGACAGACACTTGTTTGACTCAGCATTGCCGTGCTTGGGAAGTCTAAGGGCAATGGTGCCAGCCCCTCCTGGGAATCTAATGGGAATGCTGGTAATATCCTAACGTGGTGGGCAGTACCACACACAACGACACACCAGGTACTCTCTCTCTTACAATAAAGCTAATGGTGTCCCGAAAGCCTCGGCTATATGAACTCATGTACTTCTACATACTGCCAAGGCACCTCCTCTCCAAAACTGTTAGCATATAATTTGGGGGACTGTGTTCCCAACATGTGTACTTGGGGACACACATTCAAACCACGGGCCTGCTTTAGCCACAGCCACACACTTCACAGTGGGTGTCAGTTGCTCGTTATAGACTCCATTCTATATTGCTTGTCCTGGACAGACCCTTCCACTGCCTCCCATCTTCCTCCTCCTGTCTGTTTTTTACTCCTCTCCCTTTGTCAATGCTCTATGGGTTTAAAGCTTGGCCATCTCTCCCCGGCTGCAACCTTAGCCTGCTCGGCTGGTTTAGTTCAAATGCCATCCTTGATTGAGTTTGGCTTCAGGACTGAGAATCACCCACTATTCCCTGATGTATTGATCGATTTGACGCAAGCTGAATGTGCATGTCGACTATGAAAACTCCCAAAGGGTTCAGAAAAGAGCATAGGTCCCTCTCAGGCTACTCACAATCCAGTGGTGACCGAGATAGTGTAAAAGAATGTGTGGTGTGTTTATTTCAAACTTTACTATAGGCAGGAAGGTAATAATCAAGGAGGGCTTCCTGGATGGGGCAGTCCTTCAAATGGAGCATCAGGATGGTTAAACAGCAAAGTAGGCTAGGGGTTGAGGTGGATGGGTAAGCAAGCAGAAGGGATACTATAAACAAGGGCATAAATGCATGAAATAACCCAGGGACAGAAATGGCACAAACTCTAATGTTCTTGGGAGACTATAAAGGTGGGGAAAGGCTAGAGAAATGAGTGGGCTTAATCAAGATGGTCTTGTCAGCATGAAAGAGAATTCTACAGTGGGGATTTAGAGCGTTAATAACTGATACCCCTGCTCCTTGCCTGAATTCCTAATTAATTGAGGGAAATCCCAAGGAATCTGGCAGCCAGAGATAAAAGTGTGAGCTTTGCTACTGTTAAAACAATAAGTGCAGCTTAGATCTGGGCAATTACTTCCTAAGGTCTTCCAGCACCGATCTTAAGTCTCCAAATGCAGGTCCCTCCTACTGGAATGAAACTGCTAAGAGCTATTGATAATGCTTCCTGGGCATCTGGCTGGGGAGTAGTGGTGAGCCCTCATCTTACGTTCATTGACCCAAAAAAAAATCACTTCTCCAAGGAGAAAGAGCGAAAGTGTTGATCTAATGGTAGGTTCTTCCACGTAGAAACATGAAGACATTGGGGAAAGAGGTTTCTACCCAACACATATTCACCACTTACTGGCTGCTTCCATACAAAAGGCTCTGGTTCCAAAAGCTGCAACTAAATAGAATCTGAGTTAGATTAGAAAGACTCTGATAGAATGGGGACAAGCCACAGAAATGCCACATATGCGCACTCACTGCTCATGAGAAAAGGGTGGAGAGCTCCCCGTGGGGAATTTTGAGATAGGGCCTTGTGCGGAACTTCTGAGAGATGCTTTCATTGCTCTTATCATCCAGGTACCCCTCCTTCATTGAAGGCTACTCTCAAGTTTATTGTTTCTTCAGGCTAAAACAACATAGCCATCTGCCCTCTCAGTGTAGGCGTTGTGAGTGTGGAAACTCAAGGAAAACCTGACCATCTGTAACAGCAGGGAGCAAGCTGCATCTGGGGTGAGCTCTCCTTTTTGGTCAGCAGCAGTGGCCAGATGGCATCTGAACAGGTGTTGACATGAAGAACCCTTTAAAGGCATATCTTCATCTGCAATGAAAAAAAAACCACGAAATTTATGCCCTGGCAATGCTGAAGCATGCACAGACAGCCCACATATGGCAGTTTTGTTGAACTTGCCCATACTGGGTTTCATGGTCTAAGCTGATAAGGACAACTGACCAGGTCTTTTCCTTAAGAGGGCACCAGACCTCATTACAGATGGTTGTGAGCCACCATGTGGTTGCTGAGAATTGAACTCAGGACCTCTGGAAGAGCAGGTAGTACTCTCAACTGCCGAGCCATTTACCTACCTTTATTTTAGCACGTCCTTAAAACTAGCCTTCCTCCCTTTCAAGAATTCTAGAATGCCAAGATTGAAAGAAACCCTGAATCTCAGTAAACATGATTCCCTGTCAATGCTGGCAAATGTCTACAGCTCATCCCCCGGTTGACAAATGTCATCTGTCTGCAGCAGAGAAGTGTCTGGTGATGGCTCCGGTGAGGCAGGACTCTTTAACACCGTGGTCACATAGCTTCTATTTTCTACCCTGTGAAGTTTTTTTCCTCTTTCATTTAATAGTACTATGGAACAAATAGAATGCCGCTTTATATCCACATTTAAAATTTCGTGTACTTTGATAGATCCATGGAATTTACAATTCTTATCATTTTATTCCCTTCTGGAATATTCAGATGCTGTTTCAGAATATTATGGGAAAATAAAGCCCTTGAACATCTTCTAACATTGAGATTACATGAATCTACATCAGAACGTTCTATCAACAGAAGGTCCTTACTGGCTTTGACTCTGGTAGTCTCTTTTCAGCCAACACTGTTGATATTTGTCAACGAGCCTGAGACATGCACAGTAGGTTTGTTCTGACGGCATTCTCACATCCCTGGCATCACCAGACGCTGAGAAATGCAACATGGGAGTCCATCTTCTAAGCCCACTTGTTGTGGAATAATCTTTTTGTATACCATGAAGATGTGTTACTTGGATTGGTTTAATAAAAAGCTGAATGGCTGACAGACAGGCAGAATATTCAGGGCAGAGAGGACACTGGGAAGAAGAAGGGCAGAGTCACCAGCCAGACATGGAGAAAGCAGGAGAGCAGCATGGGCAATATGGAGTAAAGATAATAAACTCACAAAACAGAATATCAAGTAACAGAAATGGATTCATTTAAGTTACAAGAGCTAGTTAGGAACAAGCCTAATTTATCAATTGAGCTTTCATAATTAATAAGAAGTCTCCACGGGGTTATTTGGGAGCTGGCTGGTGGGACAGATAAAGACTCCTAACACCCAGTCTTGGATATCTAGACTGAACCCTCTGAGATACACATGGATCAAAGGAAACCCACAGAGAGACAGACTCGATATAGATGATCTAGGCTTCTACAGTCAGGATCACTACAGTCTAGGGTCACTGCCTTAGAAATTGACTTCAGTGTGAGGATGACAGCCAACTAATCAATATTCTTTGAGCATGGTCATTTATTCACCTAATGGAGACCATGCATCTCTGTCTAATGTCCCAGAATCAATTTTTTACAAGGTATCTTGGCAAGTTCCTGCATATACACTAAGATTATAGCAGAATTTGAATCAAATATTCCAGGTTCAGCTTCTAACACCACTGCTTGCTTTCTGTTATAACTCACATAAATATTTTCTGTTCTCAGATTTCTCATCTGTAGCTTGAGAAGGATTTCCTGGCTCCTAGGATTGTCATGAAGGCTTATGGGACTACATTAATAACCGAGGTGGTTAGCGGAGCACAGTGGGTGGCTGGTATTTGCGGAGCCATACTTCCTAGGTTCAAATTCCAGTTCTGCTGTTGAGTATGGACGAGTCACCGAACTTCTGAGGGTATCGGTTTGCTCACCGTGACAAGGGCTTCTAGTGCTGTGGTAACATGAGCTCAAATTATATTCATGAAGGGTTTAGCAGAATGCCTGGGATATATATAATTAATATATATATAATTAAAAAATTAACTAAAAATTCACACACAGGCATTAGTTTTCTTCCTTTCCTCTTTAATCTAGCTGCCTAGCAAGCTCTTCAGGAGAGGAAATGATATTAATCAGATATGCTTAATCATACTGAAGCCATGCTAGCAGGCTGGGAGACTCACTTCCCTTTCTAGGATATTAGAGTTCAGTATAGTAATCTTGGCATTTGCTCAAGGTGTCTCAGTCTAGCTAGGTAAACATAATTAGCCCAGGTGAATCTATGGGAAAGCTGTGAGTTCAACAGGAATCTGGTAAGAAACGATGGCACCGTGAGTCAACTTTGCTAGAAAAGAAACACCGGAGCTCAGTTCCAGAGCCTACAGGAACAGGCGTAAACAAACGCCCAGAGGAGAAGCTAACATTGTCAGGAAAGATAGAGAGAATACTGCCAGGGTCTGTAGGAAACACAAACTAAAAAAACAAAAACAAAAACAAAAACAAAAAAAAAAACAGTTGTGAGTAACTCATGAAAGTTCCTGAATCCCAGAGTCATTTAGCCACAGGAAATCATTTCTTGTAGATTCTTGTATTGAAAAATAAAAAGGGGAACGGCACATTAAGGAAAATCAGTCTTTGGAAGAGAATTTGACACTGGATGCCAGAATCCTTTGAAAACTAGATACACATTGGCCCTACAATTGTGTTTCTAAGACTTAACTTGAGGAAAAAAAGTTGATTGGTGGACACAGATGGCACTCCTCTCCCCGCCCCCGCCCCCGCCCCCCGCCCCAGACGTTAGGGTCTGCAGGGCATCACAATTAACTAGGAGTCGCCGGCCACACCCAGGCCTGAGTCGCTCCCCCACCCGAGACTTTTGAGTCTTTGGGGCATCACACTGAACTAGGAGCCGCCAGCCACACCCAGGCCTGAATCGCTGCCCCACCCCAGACTTTTGAGTCCGTGGGGCGTCACAATGAACAGAGTCGTTGCCGGCCCCACCGGGCCTGAATGTGCCACCCACCCAGACTGTTGGGTCTGCGGGGATCAGGTACCATCATACCAAGTACTGCCTGAGGTCTCTAGACCCAGGTACTGGAGAAAGGAAAGACAACCCCTCCACAGCTCCATGCCATCCCTCGTGACTGAGGTAGGCAGTACTCAACCAAGCACCACCTCTGACCCAACCAAGAGCCCTGGCGCTGGGCAGTTGGGCACCACTGTGGTGAGAGAGCAGAGGGTGGGGAGGTGGAAGAGAGGGAGAGGCGGAACGATTTGTGGGCTGGGGAGAGAGGGGATATGGAGAGATATGGGTACTAAGGAATGGGCTCATGTGATTGGCCAACTGGCCACCCAAGTTTCGGGAGATGTCTGAACCT
The DNA here is from genome assembly GCA_004026605.1 of Ondatra zibethicus. Taxonomy (NCBI): domain Eukaryota; kingdom Metazoa; phylum Chordata; class Mammalia; order Rodentia; family Cricetidae; genus Ondatra; species Ondatra zibethicus. The sequence goes on from PVIU01000802.1 coordinate 27,861, forward strand.
GGGTTGTGACCAAGGGCCACGTCTTGATCCGGGGGCACTAGAACAGCCGAGGGCTCCTGTGTTGATGTCTGTGGCCCACTTTGCCACCAAGGGCCACATAGATACCCAGGGTGTGAGCAAAAACCTGTAGCCATGAGGGCGTCCAAGGAACATGCTGTCACCAGGGACATCCTGATCTGAGTAGCCTGCATGGTCATATGGGGCTTCTATTGTCAGCCAGGCTAGGGCTACCGCAGAGGGCCGTGTCTGGGTCCATGGCCCTACAGCAGCCAGGGTCTGAGTTGATTTTCAGGGCTCCTGTTGTCACCGAGGGCCATGTGCACGACCAGGGTCTGGTTGGCCACCTCAGACCTTGTCAGTGTCAGAGGATCATGCCACATCCCGGGCCATGCTGATTCGGGTGGCTGGTGCTGCCACCTGGAGTCATGGAGACGTCTGGGCATGGGTTGCTACCTAGGGTCATATCTGGGTCCACGGCCCTGTGAAGGCCGGTGTCTGAGGTGGTGTCTGTGGGTCCAGCTGCAACCGAGGCCTCTGTGGATGCCTGGGCCTGGACCTGGATCTGAGGGTCTGGGAGCAGAACAGCTGGCCCTGCCCTTTGCTTAGGCTGAATTGTGTGAGTTAGCCAAGGAAGTGCTGGAGAACTCGATCAGTAGTGACAATGAGGGAAAGCTGGCCAACCTAGCTACCATGCAGGCCCAGAACCAGGGCTATAAGTTGGCCCACCTCAATACCCACTGAATCTATGAACTGTTGGAGCATGTGAAGGGGGCAAACCTACAAATCCAAAACATCAGGGTCTCCATGACACAGGACAACAACAGGATATTCAAGAGGACCCTCAGGGAGAGTTCATTATCAGTGGTGTAGCAGAAACAAGAGGCTTTGAGCCTGACCAAGGTCTCCTGGCAATGAACACTTGCAAGTAAAGATGAACACACTAAAGGGAAACTGTGGACTAAACTTATGTTCTGCCCAACCTTTAGAAAAACACCTTCATAATGGTCAAATTTAAAAAAAAAGAAGAAACCAGCACAAATGTGGAATCAGCATAAATGGGTGGTGTACAAATGACTACTAACGGCTGGTAGAAGACCAAGGATGACCAGACTTCTTTTAGCATGGGTCTGCGTGTTCTCTTTTCCATACATGGCGCTTAAGGATGAGTAACGTTGTGATTTGAATGTGAACATCGCCCGTGGGCGCATGTGCTTGAACACTTATGCTCTGGTTGGAGTTCTATTTGGGAGGTTATAAAACCTTTCAGTGTGGGGCCTAGATGGCAGAAATGGGCCTTCAAGGGTGGACCTTGAAGTTTATACCTCCTTCTAGTTTGGGTACAAGTTGTGTTTCCTGATCTGTCAAAGATGTGTGATATAGCATCTACTTAAAGTTACAAACTCTGCTGTGCCCTCTCTACTGTGAAGTTCTCTGTGGTGCCCTCTTTACCAATGACAAGCCTAAACGAACTTCTCCCACCTTCTATTTGGTATTTTGTTACTTCTATTTTGGTATTTTGTTACTTCTATATGGTAGTTTGTTACTTCTATTTGATATTTTGTTACTTCTATTTGGTATTTTGTTACTTCTATTTGGTATTTTGTCACAACAATGAGAAACGCAACTACTGAATAAATGTGACATAATTAGAACACATGCAATTTGTAAGTTTTATGTATTATTCAGTAACATTAATAACTCTTGTTTTCGGTTTAGAAAAATGATTAAACATGCCGTACTCAAGACTCATCTGGCTTATTTGCTGTTTGGTGATAATGATCATACAGTCTAAAATGACTAATGTGATTTTACATTGAAAAGTAAGATATGGCTGTTTTAATATGAATAACCTTTGAATACGTTTTTTATTAAAGACAAATTAGGGCTGGAGAGATGGCTCAGCAGTTAAGAGCACTTGCTGCTCAGACAGAAGTTCTTTGTTTCCATGCCAGGCAGCTCACAACATCCTGTAACTCCAGCTCTAACTTCTTCTCCTTGCCTCTCCGGCACTTTCCAAATACACACGGTCACATAAGTAAAAGTAACTCTTTAGAAAGACAAATCAAGCGATGTGGATATGGCAGGCAGAGGCTAACATGACGCCAGTGATTTATTTGACTCCTGGTTCACACTGCAGCACAAACTTTACTTGACAGTGGAGGTTGAGGAAGGTATGCATCCACTTTGAGCAACTCTCTTGAGTCTTCAGGATCTCTGAAACCTAAAATTGAACCATGAGAGGTAGAAACTTGACCTTTAAAAAATACCCCAACTGTCATCATCGAGCCTTCATCCAGGCATTGATGGGACCCAATGCAGAGATTCACAACCAAGCACCCAGTCAAGCTCCGGGAATCAGTCAAAGAGAGGGAGGAGAGAATATGTGAGCAGGGGAGGTCAAGATCATGACGGATGACGGGGAAATCTACAGAGACAGCTGAATCATGTTTGTAGGAACTCATGAACTCTAGGCCAACAGCTGTGGAGCCTCTAGGGGACTGAACTAGGCCCTCTGAATGCGGGAGACAGTTCTGTAGCTTGGTCTAGCTGAGGGGTCCCTAGCAGTAGGACCAGGATCTATCCCTGTTACATGAACTAGCTTGTTGGAGCCCATTCCCTATGGTAGGATGCAAAGCTCAGCCTTAAAGCAGAGGGGAGAGGTCTGGCCCTGCCTCAATTTAATGGGCCTGGCTTTGTTGACTTCCCATGGAGGCCTTACCTGTTGGAAGAAGTGGATGGGAGTGGGCTGGGGGGAAGGCAAGGGGAGGCAGGAGGAGGGGTGGGAGGGAGAACTGGGGTTGGGTTGTAAAATAAAATTAAATATATAAAATACAACACACACAAAGAAAACTACATGCAAGAGTGCACTGCAGCTTGCTGCCTGAGGGAGCGCTCTGGCAGGCTGTTTCTGTTGCCATTTCTTTGACTTAAAAACTTTCCTAGCTCTGCTCTTCCCACACTCCTCCTTTCCACATTCCCCATTCCTCCCTTACTGTCCATCTCTGACATCAGCTACCAGGCAATGCACAAAACCTCTTGGCGTCTATACAGTTACTTTTGTCATGTGAAGTAGATTTCCTGTAGTTGTACCTGTAGGTCACCATAGTAGGAAATAAGGGCTGAAGGACAGAATTCTATTTGAATGGTATACACTGTACCATTGTCCACTTTCCTGTCTCTGCCCCCAGTTTCTCTCTGTTGCCCTATGGCAGGCTTCCATCACGTTTGTCTGAGAATTTTGCTTCTATCTCTCAAATGGGTTTCCTTGTCTCTTATATCATCATATTGCCTATAAGATAAGGGCAAATTCAAGTTCCTTCAAGGACCTTCCTGATCCATCTTATCTACTTCCTCCAGTCCCTTCTTTAGGCCCTGTTTCTACCTCCATCAAAATCTGAAACCTAATCACAGTGTTATACACTTCGTGGCTTCGATAAACCATATTTTCAGGATTTTGCAGGAGCTCCTTCTTCTTCCTCAAACATTTTATCCCCTTCTTTACCTTGTAATCATGTACAGTAGTAGGATGGCTAGCCGACTCAATGAAATCAGTGTAACACTGATTTACTGCAGAATTGTTCCCCATTGGGGGTTCCTGTTTCTCTGCATCCGTTGCACTAATGTTGGATCATGTGATTGGTCCAACGCAATGCAAGCAGAAACAGAGTGGGACACTTATAGGTGATGTCGTTCAGTTTAGGGTTCACTCCAATTCACACAGTGCAGTGGTCAACACAGTAGTGCTCAGAGCATCTGGAGAGGATGCTGGCATCTCAAGGGACAGTAGGGATAGTGGCTGGCAGAGCCTGGGTCTTCGGAGTCACCAAAAGACAGAAACCAGATGTGTATATTCTATTTTATATTAAAAGAAGAGTTTGTGTTAATACCTTTAGATTTAGGGATTGCTCATTACCACAGTATAGCATAGCCTATGATAACTAAAATATTTACTCACTTGTAAAGACCCAAGGCCAAAAGTCCCTTCTACTGTGAAGCTTTCTGTGACTTATCTGTCTAGACAGAGTCACTGTCACTTCCTAGGCCATAATCCTCTGCCTCTATGAACACATATTTTGCAGTAATTCAATTTTATCTTTCTTTTCCATTAGCTTTAGAGTCCTTCAATGCAGAAATCATGTCTTATTCCTTTACCCTGTTCCTCATCTCATTACTTGATAAATTGTTGAATTAATAACTGCATTGATAAATTCAATTGATAGCTTCAATAGCTGAATTGATAAATTTAATTTTCTTATCTGTAACTAAGAGTTTGATAGGATATATGGGGTGAGGTCCTACTGGGCTTGGCGAATCTAGCTGTCAAGTTAAGGCCAAAAGCAGAGCAAACACTGGTGGCCTCCTACAAATACTACTCTGTTTTCCTTATTAAAGATTGCAGATCTCAGACTTTCTTCAGGGTGGCATTATGTCCAGGAAAAAAAAAATCAATCCTTGGAGTTCCTGTAGGTATATTTGGATGCACACCGTTTTGGCTGTCACTGTGAGAGCTTTTATTTTTCTGACAAAGGTATCACTTCTTCCTGGCTGGGGAGGATAGACATGACGATTTAGAGGTGTAGCTTCCGGGCTGGGACTATGAAGATAAGTCACGTGTTTATGAATGCTCCTAGCAGACAGCTGGAAAGATTCAAGGCTCTTGATAGCATTGTGGAATCCTCACACCAGACTCAATTTGGTTATGAGAGAAGAATAAGTCCCTATGATCTTAAGCCAGTGCAACTTGTTGACAAACTAACATCACCGTGCTGGAAGAAGGGTTTTGAAACACTGAGAATGTTTTACTTAAATAAACTTAAATTAATGACAACCCTTTCTGACCCTCATTTGGTAATGGATGGTGCTCAAGTTTGCATCTTAAGCATCTCCCGAAGGTCATGCAGTGGATAATTCCTCTCCTTGGGATGCATTATTGGTGGGTAGCATACATTTTAAGTATTTAGGTACAGCCCATGAGAGATCTCTAAGTCATTGTGATCGTATCACTGCAGAGACCGAAGGACCCCTGGTTCCCCTCTCTCCTTTGTGTCCTGGTCATGAGAAGAGTGGTATTTGGCCTATGATAGACCTGTGCCCTGAAGTACAGTTACACCACAGACTCCAAAGGAATTGGGCTGCCAGGTGTGGTGGGCACGCACCTGGAATCACAGTACACAAGATGATGGGGCAGGGCAATCACGTTTTAAGCCAGCTGGAAAATAGAGCAAAGCTTTTGTTCTTTCCTGATCTTTATTATGTTGCATATTTTAATATGTAATTATATACAATGTTTTAAATTTTCTCTGTTTAAGTAAGCATATCAACCCTACTATAACATTATTTATTTACATACCAATCCCAGTTCCCCCTCCCTCCTCTCTCCTCTGCTCCTACCACCTTCCTCCTGCCCCATGTCCCATCTGCTCCTCAGAGAGGATAAGGTCTCCACTGGGAAGTCAACTAAGTCTATAAATCTGTCCCATCAGCTCATTGAGGCAGGGCTAAGCCTCCTACCCCATATCTCTCCATAGAGAATGGGCTCCTCAAAGCCAGTTCATGCATTAGGGTTATATTCTGGTTCCACTGCCAGTGGCTCCACATACTGCCCAAGTCACACCATACATACATACATATGTACATACATACGTACATATATACGTACATACATATCTGAGGCCAGGCAATTCTGGGCTGAAGCCCTCAAAACCATGAGCCAAACTAAACTGTTTTTCTTCATTCATTGCCTCATCTGACTATTGTAAGCTAGGTATAAATTCCTCACTTCTTCAAGGGAATTCAGTGACTCTGAATCCTTATACAGACAGGTGACCTGGTGAATTCCCTCATCTTCCTGCATATGTTATATACATTTTGAACTATTATATAAAATAAGTGCCTATAATATGCTAAACTGGATACTGTTGAAATAGGCTATGTCGTACAACAAATTGCTATAGCTATTTTAACCTCTATTTGAAGATATGAGAAAATTGGGGATCAGGAAATTGACTGTCGAATATCACAGAGAAGGAAAGCTTTGATTTGAATCCAAGACTCTAACTCATTAAATTACAGCCTTCCTTATTATTGTACCATCTTGGACTAGCAGACTTGTAGTTTACAGCATGATCATGTGAATGAGTGGCTAAAATTGTCCTTGCTCTTCCAGCATCTGGCATCATACAGCTATGAGGACCAAGACTTGCTAAATCTATGTTGGTCAGGAAAATTCCTCTGTGGGTAACAGAAACCCAACTCAACTTATTCATTTTCTTTCACACACACGCATGCCAGTTTGTGTATCTGTGTGCATGTGGAAACCAAAAAATGGCACAGGATGTCATTCCTTAGAATTATCTTCCTTGGTTTTTGAGACAGAATCTCTCATTTGCCTGGGATTTACCCAGTAGATGGGGTTGGTTTGTCAGTGAGCCCCAGGGTTATACGTATCTCCACCTCTCACTGTCGGGATTACAATCACCACACGCAGCTTATTTATGCAGGTTCTGGTGCTGAACTTGGATCCTTGTGATTTTGAAGCATGCACTTTACCAACTGAGTCATCTCTCCAGCCCTTGATCTCTTTTAGAAAATTAAAAGTAAAAAAAAAAAAAAAACAAAAAACCTGAGATGAAGAGAAACATGGAATATTTGGCCAAGCATAATTAAGATCCATAGGCAGGTTTCTAGACCTCAGTCATAGAAGATATCAACTGTTCTCAGAAAGAAAAACCTCTCAATGTGGTCATTTCATCTGAGGCCACATGGTCACCACTGACTCCAATCATCTTGGCTAGGAGATATTGGCCTGCCCACTAGTTCCCCTTGTGTGGCCATAGTGACTCCAGACGCTGTTTTATAGGACGTTCCTAGTAGCATCCATTAAGGAGTGGCTCCTCAGAAGACGAAAGAACAGTTATTGTTGATGGAAGAGACCCTAAAATCCTCATTTGACATCACCTACAGAACCCAGGATCCCATGTCCCAATGTCTCTGCTCTCAGGCTTCTAATTTGGACAGCTCCATCCTGCCACAGGGGTAAAGATTCAGAAGAGAAAGACACCCACTGAGCCATGGTGAATCCTTTACAGGGCCAGAGATTAACATGATGTACATTAGTTCAGACCTAGGAAACATACGCTAGGCCTGATCCAAAGAGTTAAAAGTTGGGTGGGGAATTCTGAAGGAAGACAATATCTGGGCTAGTTTTGGCAAAAAAACCTCCCAAAGAAAAGATCAGAAAGGAAGGCAACGAGCTTGCTTAGGAAGAAGGTGGGAAGACGTGGTGACTGTGATCTTGATTGATTCATAGAACTCAGCAGGTACACGTCAATAGTTGATGAGTAAAGGGGAGAGGGAAGATGGACGCTGAGTCTGCACCTGCACATAGGTCTCACCCATCCTCCCTTCCCGCTGTGATGTCACCACGCTTTCATCAAAACTCAGGCCCCACCCGAGCCCAAACAGAAGTCCGGGGATTGTTCAATACTTGGTCCAAAGTATGTGCTTTTCATACGATGTATTTTGTCTTTAATCAATTTCAGATATTTTAAGTTAAAGCCGTAATTTTGTCCCCAGAAGACATCTGGCAATGTCTAGAACATTTTTGATTGTCACAGCGGAAGGGGATGGTGCTATTGATACATCAGGGCCAAAGATGACTGCTTAATGTTCTACAGGGCACAAGATACAATGCTCAAAACATGGCTTCAAGGTATGATCTTGGTACCATCCACCCCAGGAAGCCTATAGGCTATGATAATTCTGTGTGGGGATAGAGTGTTTCTGCTATTTTGGCCTAGCTTGCAACAGCTCTGAAGGGCTTTTCTGAACCTAGAACTCCCCTATTAGCCAGTTATTGCTGATGCCATTTGTCCACTGCCAGTTCATTCCATTCCCATCCTCTCACATATGCTGGCCCCTCTTTAATGTAGAGTGATATTTTATTTATGTTTTATAAATAAAGCTTACCTGAAGACCAGAATCCAGGCAGTGGTGTTACACATCTTTAATCCCAGGATTTGGGAGACGGAGGCAGATGGATCTCGTGAGTTCAAGGCCACCCTGGGCTACACAAGATCAATGCAGAAACAGATCCAGGTTGTAGTGGCTCACACCTTTAATCCCAGCCCTAGGGAGTCACACGACTTTAATCCCAGCGCTACAAAGGAATATAAGGTGGAATGAGATGGGAACTCTTTCTCTTTCAGTCTGAGGATTTCTTAGAGGTAAAACTTTTCTAGTGGCTTGGCTGTTTCGTTTTTCTGATCTTCAGGTTGAACCCCAATATCTGTCTCTGGGTTTTTATTATTTGTACTACATTAATAAGCATTCTTGTTTGCAAAACCCCATATCATTGCTTGTTCCCTGAGAACCCCACTGTTCCACCCCGTCTATAAAGGTAATATTCAACACCCGACTCTCCCCAGCATTACATCTCATGAGTTCTCCCACAGAGCTCAGTTCAGCCACACTGGCTTGTCTTTGATGCTGCCAGATCTTCTCCCATGCTGTTTCCTTTGTCTGTGAAGCCTTTCTCTCCTATCCTTTCGGGTCAGGTAAAGTGGCATGAATTTATAGACGCTTCCCTTTCCATCCCTTGCCAAGTCAGAATAAGTTCCCTTTGGCATGGTCCCTCCCAGCATTCTCTGCTCTTCTTCTCAGAAGCTTAAACCAGTGAGGCCGTTTTGGTCACAGTGAACAGCATCCCTGATAGAAGGTAGCTTTAATATTAGGGGCTTCTGAGCCTCATGTAACGAGAGTTTTGAAGGCAATGATGAGGTTAGCAACATGTAGGGGCATGTAGCTCAGTCATGTCATGGCTGACGAGAGGGAGTGCCCAGGTTTTTTCTTGATACTTCCTTCTGTCCATTGTGGTCTCTTTGCTTCCCTTTATTCATGCCATCCTGAGGAGGAGGAAGGACAGCTTATCTGTTTGGGAAACTTGTGAGACTTCCTGGAGGCTGAGTATCACATACAGCAATTTGTTATCAAGACTCTGTCTGTAACTCGTGCTAAAACTGCCTAAAGTGGAGCTTGGGTCCTGAGACCACAGGCACATCCGTGACGATCGCTTGCCCATCACCTTCTCCTTATCTGTCTTCTCAGCTGCTTAAGACACAGAGGAAGCTGGGTTTGGTGGCACATGCTGTTAATCCCTGCTCTCAGAAGGTGGAGGCAGGTGGATCTCTGTGAGTTGGAGGCCAGCCTGGTCTACATAGTTCTAGAAAAGTAAGAGCTACATAGTGAGACCCTGTCTTGAAAAACAAAAGCAAATTAAAACCAAACCAAACAAACGCAAAGAGGAAAGTAAAAAGGAGTTCTTCTTTAGATTCCAACAGACACTGACCAGATTCAGATACATACAGCCCAACACCAGGGTGTCAACAATGTTTCCTTAATGTCACAGATGGCTGTCCGGCTGTCACAACAGTCAATACCATACTGTCACAGGCACACATCTAAGCAGTAAGGACAAAACAAGTAGACTTCTTTCTCTCTTAAGTAGTTTTCTGTTTTAACAGGGAGGAAAATTATTCCCAGAAGCCCTCTGGCAGATCCCTGTAGCCTATTGGCCAGACTGGGTCACATGACCATCCAGTCTGATAACTGGTAAGGAGGGAACAGGAGGGGTCAGAACAGTTAATCCGATTCAAGTACATTATGGAAATCACTAGGAAGTGGGGCTATGGCCTCCAAGTTAAACCAGGATTCTGAGAATAAAGAGGTGGTGCTAGTGGGGGAGCAATTGGCTATTGGGCTTTCCCCTATTTTCCCCTTTTCACTACACTTGAATACTGACTGGGTTGATGCTTCATTAACAATCTGGTTGTCTTTCCCCACGTCAGTCCCAAGAGACAGTACGCTGTCAGTGCTATGGCCTTGTACCTTATTCCTAGGAGGGGCTCGATAATTATTCATGGGAACACAGGAGTAATTACACGCTCAGAATTGCTGGGCACCTTAGTAAATGCCAGGAGAAATGTCAGGCTCCTCCCGTCCTCAAAGAGTTTATGATGCAGATGAGGCAGCACTAAAGCATTTAAATCACGGTCTTTCAATACAAGTCAACGCATCTCTCTTCCCTTCTCCAAATGTCTTTCCAATGCCTGCAATGTCCAGACAGGAGGAGAACCATTGAGGGTGACAGTTAGCCGTGGACAAGACCTGGGTCTTGTCTCTCATGACAAAAGGCTGTTTGTTGAAAGTGGTCAGTCGGTAAACCCACGTGCTAAAAACAGCCACCAAAGCCAGAAGAGCACCGAAGGGACGGTTTTGTTTTTCTACAGAACCTTCAAGATCACAAGGTCCAGCCCCAAGGACTGGCACCTCACAAGCACCCAAAAAATGGTGGCTAAGAATAAGCAACCCCGAGTACTCACTGGTAGATGGAATATCTCTATTACCACTCCACCCCACCCTTTCCAAGGTTCAGGGGATGGAACAGGGCATGAAAAGAATACAGAACCAGAAGATGGGGAGGACTACCGTCTCTGGACATGATGTGGCTGTTACACAGACGAATCCACAGTACCTGGGGCTACCCACACAAGACCTTCACAAGATCAAGGGAGTCACAAGTTTCAGCACAGAGGAAGGGAGGGACCCCCAGTGGCCTACTCCTAGTGAGGAGTTAATGGCTGCTGAGGGAGGAGTCATTTTTCTGTGGAGAGGGGAAATTTGCCATTGGGTCTCAGTGAATGACACCCCCCCACCCACACACATAAAAACATAGGTTGCACTAATTAAACTTAGTGGTTTATTTATTTATTTATTTTTAAAGAATACATGAGGCTGGGAAGGGGGAAGTGAAGGGAGGGAGTTGGGGAAAAATAAAAACAAGATACTTTGTATATATGTATGAAATTTTTAAAATCAGAGGTGGCTATTGTTTTGGAGAGAATCTGAGAAAACTCATATTGACATTCTGCACAGTCACAGTTGGCTCTACTTTGTAATTCAGGAAACCAAGCCATTGGAGAAGCTAAATGACCTCCCACAGGCAATAAGAGACTGACCTGAGAAACCCAGCTTTGGGGATGGCTCAGTTGGAGCCCCTCCTCCTCACTGCCTTCCTGTCGGTGACTATCCGACATCAGATGTTTAATGCTGGGACCTGTCTGGTGTCCTCCCGTGACCCACGGACATCTAAATCCATCTTCTCACCTGGAGTGTGGGTACCAGCATCTGTTTCCTTCCTGCCCTTCAGCCGACAGCTCCAGCGTAAGAGGATGAAAATAGCCCGTACTCTTCTCTCTTAATGACAGCACCTCTTTTGTATTTAAGCACTAATTATAATTAGTCATTTCCTAGAAAGTGTGCAAACATCACAGCACAGCTGGGAACCTGCATAATTTAAACATTATTTCTAATTCAACTTCACAATCTGAGATTGCATGGGTTTTACAAAGAGCCCTCAATGCCTGGAAGATGGAGGGAAAGGGCCTCTGTCTTATTATGAAAACCTCTTCCCTGGTGTGTAATGCACAAGGCTTTGCATTTATAAGATTTCATATACCAATGGTAACAAATGTCCTCGGCCTATCTGAATACTATTTTTATATTAAAAAACCTTCAGCTTGAAAATTCCCAGTCTATACTTTGGTACAGTTTAATGGATGTGAATGACTAGTCACCAACGTAATTTTTCCTTTAAATCAGTGCATTTATGACACCATACTCTGATTTCCACTGAAATGTGAGAAATTTAATCTCGAACCTTATTGAAGACGCCCACATGTCCCCAAGGTCCCAGGATCTGGGGTCACTTAGTTAGACTGGCCACTGTCTTCATTATCTGAGCTGGAGGTGTTCCCTCATGTCCAGAACTCTCTATCCTGGGTCCAATCATAGGGCTCAGAATTCTTTCCAGAAGGGTGCAGCGTCTTTCTGCCTCATGCAATGAAATCGTCTTTGCTGAAGCCTTTTCATGTTGTCAGAACAAGAACAAGGTGAGGTGTATATATGTGGTGGTGGTGGCGGCATGTGTGTGTGTTTGTGTGGTATTTGTGGTGTGTGTGTGTTTTGTGGTGGGTGTGTGTTATTTGTGCTGTGTGTGTGTTATTTGTGGTGTGGGTGTATGTGTGGTGTGTTATTTGTGCTGTATGTGGTGTGTGTGGTAGGTGATGTGTGTGCACATGTGTGTGATATCATGTGCGTGTGATGTGTATGTGGTGTTTATGTAGAGTGTGTGTGCATGTGTGTACCCCTGCTCTGTCAGGTGACATGCTTCCTTTTCCCTCACTGAGACATGAATAAAATCTGGGAGCATCTCCAGGATGCTAGATGCTTCTGTTCTTGCCTGTGGAGGCTGCACACAAGCTCCACCCAGCTTCCCTGGGAAAGGAAAGGGAAGAACAAACACAAATCAATCTCTTCACATATTACCCTGCTTCATTAGCCCAGCCTTACCAACTAGTGATTTTCTTTCTTGCAGCCCAGAGAGGTTAATTAACCTAGCATATCCTATACATTTATTCAAATGACACTAATTTACAGCTGTGATGTGCAGAGCGATCTGCTCGCTGGCTAATGGAGACACGGCCATGTGACACACTGCAGCATTGCTCGAAAATGTTCAGTCATAGTTGTGTCTTCACTCTACGTGTGTGGTTTTCCAGTTGCTCCTATGAGGAGTGGAGCATGGCTTATCAGCCCATGGAGACTGGGCTTGGCTGTGTGGCCTACTCTAGCAATAGACATGGGCAGAGGGAGACTGTGTGTCAGTTCCAGGACTAGACTTTGAGAGGCTGCCTTCTGCTGTCCTTGTGCTTTTTTTCATGGACATAAAAACATCATGCCAGCAGGTCTCTGAAGAATAGGAAAAACTGTCAGCTTGGAGTTAGATTTAGTGAATTAAATTAGCAATGGTGTTTAAGTTATGCAGATTATCAGATATGCTGTGATGCTTGCACACTTTCTAGTTCAATCTAGAGCCTGTGGACACGCTAGTGAGAATACATAATTGTTAGTGTAAATTACTGACTTTAAAGACTGATTATCATGCAGCATTAACTGACTGATACACAATGACTAAGGAATGCATGAGCTCCGTGGGGGTAGGGATGGCTCAGAGGTTAAGAGCATTGGTTACACGATCGCGTAGATCGGAGTTTTGAATTCCAGCACCCACATAACAAACCGGGTACCCCACAAACCTATAATCCCAGCTCTGAAGGGAGGCAGAGACAGGAGGATCAGTGTGGGTATCTGGATTCCAATTTAGCTGAGAAAGTGCTAGTCCCAGATTCAGGTAGAGATGCTGTCTCAAAAGAACAGGTGAAAAGTGATAAACAGGACACTTGATGTCTTCTTTCTGGCCTTTCTCTCTGTGTGCTTTCACAGATACATATATTTGCACACATGTGTGCATTCACAGCTAGCTAACTAGATGATGGATGGATGATAGACAGACAGACAGACAGACAGACAGATAGATGATAGATAGTAGATAGATGGAGATAGATGATATATACATAGATGATAGATAGATAGATAGATAGATAGATAGATAGATAGATAGATAGATAGATAGATTTAAAAAGGAAACTGTGAGTTCCGCTTGGCTACAGAGTTTTCAGTCTGGGTGAGGTAAGAAGATGTAAAACCAGTAATTAATTTCACAGACAATCTTTAAACATGCAAGTGTGAGAAAGAAGAATCCACAAGAAGCCAGACTCTGGGAGAGGATGTACCAGGAGCACTAGCGAAGTCTACTGTGTGGAACTGGGTTGGAAGAGAGGGAAAAAAGTAATGCCAATGTTTTCTCTCCATGGTAACTACACCCTAACCTCCCTCCCCTTAATGTCACGGTTGTGTGCACCATGTAAAACACCTGGCTTAACAGTTAAAATACACAAATAGACATTTATGATGTGCATAGTCTATGGTAAGGCATCAGAAATTCTGGAAGCATGAAATTCTACACCATGTCAATCCAGGGATGGCAGAAGCACCACAGAAGCACAGTGCGGTTAACTGAAGCTTGAAGAGATGCAGCTCTAACCCAAGAACGTCCTGGGGACCTTGACGGACAGGGTGGTATGCATTGCAGTGGCCAGTTCCCACCTTTTTCTCTCTTACAAGCAGTGGAAGCCACTTTAAAGAAGTTAAAAGACTCAGGAGTTAAGAACCTTTTCAGGCAAAGTCCTACGGGGCTATGCCAACAAGAATTCTCTACATGCAAATGGGAGTGGGCATGTCACGTGTATTAATGATGTATGGATCAGTCCTGGTTGATAAAGTTCTTCTGTGGGTGATTTTCTTCTCTTTCCTCATTTGCCGCCTGCCTACAGGAATCCTGGGATCCTAGAGGATGTTGGTAGGTCCCGAGTTCCTGAGTGACTGCATGGAACAAAGCTCCCCTTCCCTCCCCAGATCACTTAGACTTGTGACTTGAACAAGAAACAAATGCTCGTTGGGTTGAACCTCTTTGTCTTGTCACAGATATTAACTTGCCCTAATTAGTGATGTATTTTTTTTCAGGACTGTTGTGTGCATCTCACAAGCCCATGAAAACCTCTAGTAAAGGTTCTCAGTGCCATGGGATATTTGTATGCTGTGTGAAAATATATTTCTGTGATTGGAATAATGAAAAGCTGAAGAGCCAATGGCTAGGCAGGAGGTATAGGAAGGATTTCTGGGGAGAGAGAGGATGAGGAGGGGGAAATCTAGGCACACAGGAAAAGCCAGGAGACACAGAGAGAAAAACAGTAGGTGCAAGATGTAAGAGAGGTAATACCACATGATAGAATGCAGGTTAATATAAATGGGTTAAGTTGTAAGAGCTAGTTAGGAATAAGCCTAAGCTATAGGCTGAGGTTTCATAATGAATAAGTCTTTGTGTCAGTATTAGTGAGATGGCTTCCCAAAGAAGAGTCCGACTACAGCTCAGTACCCAGTCACAGCTTGAGATCATGAGTAAGCCCTGTAAGGAGGGTGCTAAAGAGGACTGAAGAGATGGCTCAGGCAGCAAAGTGTGAGTTGTGAAAGCATGAAGATCTGTGCTTTCATCCCTGTGCCCACATGGAAGCCAGGCTTGGTGGTTCTCACCTGCAATCCCAGCACTGGAGAGGAGGAGGCAGGAGTATCCTTTGGAGGCTTGTTAGCTAGCCAGTCCAGCAGAATGGATGAGCTCTGGGTCCAATGGGGGACTCCTCACTTGGGAAAGTGCCTGCTGCTCAGATTTGAGGACCTAAAGTGTGGATCCCCGGCACCCATGTAAAAGACGGGCTCCGTGGTGTACACCTGTGACTCTAGGGAAAATGGAGACAGAACGATCTTTGGTGCTTACCACAACAGTCAGTGAGTTCTGAGTTCAGTGAGGGACCCACCTACGAAACAACAACAAACCAAGGTGGAACACAATAAAGGAAGATACCCATGAACCACTCACCTCCACAAACCAATGCATACACGTGCGAAAAATACACACATATAAAAACCTGTGTACCCACCTACATATGTATAAAACATGTACACACACACAAACACTAAGGTAAAGAGTGATTGAAAAGATGCCTAACATCATGATGAACACACACACACACACACGAACACACTAACACACATATGCAAGCACGAATACAGTGGCACCAAAGGATAAGCTGAAGTTTCAGTGGTGGTAGTTGGGTCTTGGGTTCCCTACCTTCAGTTCCTCGAGGCAGGGCCTTGCAGGGCCATGACCACATAGAGCTTGGGAGGATGGAGCACCTGGACTGGGCTGTGTGGTGTGGAGTTCCCTGATAGCTGCCAGGAGACCAGCACAATGACTGATGCAGAGGCCAAGGGAAAAAATGGGAGGAGCCTCAGAAATAGATGTTCATGGAAGGAAGCATGGCAGCTACTCCAAAATACAGACCAGCAGAGCGCTACCATCTCCAGAAAGCTCTTCTGTGCTCCTTGCTAATGATGTTCTGATGTTGGGAACCAGGAGCCTCAGCATAGCAAAGCCACAGGTACCTCCCAAACCAGCCTGCAGCCGGCATTAGGTGCACTGCAGGATACTTTGGTTTTCTGGGCTCTACCATGTTTGTCTACTATATCCAGGAAGTCAGTTAGGCCACATTTCCACACAAACAGAGCATAACAACCCTCTCCACCCCAGAGTTTGCTAACTGGGAGCCCCGTTGTTAAAAGTTGACCTGGTTGTCAGTTTTTTAAAACTGAAAGGTATCTATGGGACTGGGATTACCTTTGTATTCTGAGAATGCAGTGTAGAGGTGGGCTTTGTGAGCCAAGCAGGGAGCCCAGGCACAGCTTCCCAGGGAAACAAGAGGAGCTCACCTGACTAGCTCGAATCAGCATGGCCAGCCCTGGGGCTCTGTCTGACAATGAGAACCAGTCCTGAGCAACGCTTCTTTGTGCTGGATGGATGATACCCTCTGTCCCACAGATGACACTTAGCCAGGCACTTTTCTTAGCTTCTGGCTTTCCTTTTCGATCTAGCACCTGAAAAATGGTTTACAGCCAGCCCATTATATTCCAGGTGAGAGGCGGTCCTCTGTGACAGATGAAGCTTGCCAGCAGGAATGCAGCCTTGATGCAAGGCCCTATGCCTGTTCTTGTGTCAGTCTCCTAAGGTGCACGGTTAGGAGATGTTTCAGTGTCCCTTGCTGTTAGGCTGTGCTCTCTGTGCATGCAAAGGCTGATGGTTATCAGTACACATTACAGGGAATGTTTAACATCGGCAAAGTGTTTCCCGGCTGATACTCCCTACAAGCCCTGCGGGGTAGACATGATCCTTAAACGTGTTCTATGAATAAAGGAACTGGGGTTCAGAGAGGACATAGCTTATATAAGTATTGACATATGGGGCCTGGGGAGGTGGCTCAATTGGTGAAATATTTGCTGCCTAAATATAGAGACCTGAGTTTTCTTCCCAGCACTCATGTTAAAAACTGGGTATAGCAGCAAGCAGCTGTCACTGCAGAGACAGGCAGATCCATGAAGCGTGGTGGCCTCAGCTTGGTGGCCTCACAGTCTAAGCAAGTTGACAGCTACAATTGAGTGAATGTATCTCAAAAGATAAGGTGGAGAGTGACCAACAAGGAACCTGACATAGACCATGACCTCTATATGCATGCATACATAAGGGTATGTACACACACACACACACACACACACACACACACACACACACACCACAAAGTATTGACGTAGATAATAAGTAGCAGACACACACCACACACAAAATGTGCTGGCTAACTTTACGTCAACTTGACACAAGCCAAAGTCACTTGAGAGGAGGGGACCTCTGTTAAGAAAATGCCTCCATAAGATTGGACGTAGGCAAGCCTGCAGGGCATTATCTTAATTAGAAATTGATAGTGCCAACCCTGCGCTGATGGTCCTGGGTTCTATAAGAAAGCAGGCTGAGCAAGCTATGGGACTAAGCCAGGAAGCAGCTCTACCCCATGGCCTTTGCATCAGCTCCTGCCTCCAGGTTCCTGTCCTGTGTGAGTTCCTGTCTTCACTGCTTTTGATGATGAACTGTTATATGGAACTGTTACATGTTATATATGTTATATGAACTGTTATATGGAACTCTGATGACCTAAACCCTTTCCGCTTCAGTTGCTTTTGGTCATGGTATTTTACCATAGCAAGAGTAACCCTAACTAAGACCCAGAATACTAGCATAGATGATAAAAACACAGCTCAATCTTCAAGTCTCTAGGTATCCAGAGTCTGTGCTAAAGAAACTAATGCATCTCAAATACCATCTGGGCTCTTTAATTTTGAGGTTAGAAGAGTTTAGATTTTAACAGTTTGAATTTAAGACATGAATCAGTTATCTATATTGCTACTACAAGGCTGTCTAATAACCGACCATGAAACCTCAATGACATATCATCATAAATATTTAGCTCACCACTTTGCCTGGTTCAGCCACTCTGGACTGAACTGGGCTCACTCACACGGCTGTGGTCAGCTGGACTTCAGCTGGTAGGCTCTGCTGATCTGGCCAGGCTCTCTCACAGATGACATCATTGGCTATTGGCCGAGCCATGATGGCCTTAAATGAGTTGGCTTACTCTTCATTCTGGTGGGTGCCTTTCTTCTAAGGAAGCGGGAGAGACTTTGGAGGTGACATGAAATGAGAAGCACCCAAACGTTTCATCAGTTGTCTGCTTGCACTCCGTTCCTGGTGGGCCTTCGGTTAAAGCAAATCCCACACCACACCCAGATTCCAGGGAACCATCCACACTGACAGAAACGGGGAAGCCGTGCGGCAAAGGGTGTGGAGGGGGGGAAGGATGAGGTCCAGGACTGCGGTTGCTCTAACTCTGAGGAAACAACCAAATGGAAACTTTCCTGTTTCTACCAATTTACTGCTGCATTAAAATGCAATTAGAAAGCAATGCGTTGGGGGTGGAGGCGATGGCTCGCTCACTAAAATCACTCACCAAGCAAGCTAGAAGACCTGAGCTGGAGCCTTGGAATCTACAGTAGATGAAAAGAACTGACTACCCAGAATTGTCCTCTGCCTTCCACATGTACACTGCGGCACACACACACACACACACACACACACAGCCACACACACACACCAGTAATAATTTTTTTTTTAAAGAAAGCAATACTTTCAAAGGTTAGTGGCATCCAGAGTAAAATCACTGCAAAGCCACCCCTCCCCATCTCTCCCTATGCTCCAGCCGCACTAGCCAAACGTCATGTCTCAGGACTTGGCATATTGATTTCAAATACAAAATCAGACTGGGGAAGCTCACCACACCAGTCTGATTTTGTATTTGAAGACTTCCTCCCCCCTGGCATCCTCCTCTTCCTTTTCCTCTAAGGCAGCGAGCAACAGCTTAGCCACCAACAACTGACTGTGAATCCATGAGTGCCACACAGAACCTCATTTAGACATATTCTTACGTTCAAGCTCCCATATAACCAACTCTCTGAAATACACTCACCTAGGTGCCACCCGACCTGGGGGGGAAACCAGGAGAGGGACATAGTGATGAGATCATTTCCTTATGAAGATTTCAGCGCAGGCCTGTTACCTTTGTCATTTGCTGTTACAAATACCCAAGAGAGAGTTTAAGATGTGAAAGATTTTGGTCTACAGCACCAAACATCTCAGTCCGTGGTTAGCCACCTCCATTGCTTTGAGGCCTGTGGTAAAGCAGAAATCCCACAGAGGGAGGTGGTTGGGAGCAGAGGTGCTTACTATGTGGGAACCAGGAAGCAAAGAGGAGTCACCGAAGAAGGGGTGAAGGCCAAGGAATTCCCTTCAGGGGCACGCCCGACTTCCACAGAACCGCCACTTCCTGATAATCTATCCACAACTTAAATCCTTCAATAGTTAAAAACATTAAGTTAAAAAACAAACACTCATGAGCTAATTGTCTCTAAAAATCCCCTCACAGACATGTGCTTTTGTATGCCTGGGTCTGATCGAGTTGACAAGGTTAAACATAACTAATGCATACATGTGCAGATCTGTTTGTCACCATCACTACGCATGGCTCCACCTACAAGCAGATACAGACAATGCTATGCAGCCCATGGCTAAGGGTCTATCCAGGAATGAGAAGGAGCCTGTCAAAGTGAACTGATGGAGATAATGCTTCAGTAGACTTCCTGTAGGCAGTCTTTTGTTGCTGTCGCCAAGAAACGGGGGTCCCCTGGATTCTGCATCTTATGTGGGGTGGGTGCTGTTGTAGCAGATGTGATACAGCCCATGGGGAGGTGCCGATAAGAAGCAAAGGAGTGATGTCACCATGGAAGGCCAGCCAACAATGGCCCACAGGCCCACTCAGACTCACTTCCTGTTTTATTTCATTTTATGTGGTTTGGTTCTGTTTTGAGATGGGGGTTTCAGGAATCTCAGGACATCCTCAGACTTACAGTATAGTTGAAGATGACCTTAACCTTCTTACCCTCCTGCCTCCAGCTCCTCAGTGCCAGGGATAAAGTGGTGCACTATCTTGCCTGATTTGGCTGTCGCTGGAGATCAAACTCCATGCTTTGTATATGCTGGGCTAGGACTCTCGTGACTGAGCCACACCCTCAGCCAACTGGATGTTTTTCTAAGTACAATTTTATTGGAGCAGAGCTGCTCTGTCTTGTGCTCCAGTAGCAGAGTAGGGCAGTTTCAACAAAGGCATTTGTTTGCAGAGCTTCCAATGTTACCTGTCCTTTATTTATTTATTTTTTTAATGGGAAATTACGAAAGTCTTGAAGAAGAGGAAAGCTGTAGCACGAATTCTAATTGGTCTAATAGAAAAAACCCTGAGTCAGATATGGGGGTAAATGCTGAAAGATCGGAGAAGCAGAGCAGCCGGCCACTAGTTCTTACCAAAGGAGCCAGCTGTCCCTAGGAATCCTCAGACTGAACGCAAAGAGTGCCTGTTTCCTCCTGCCATATATTTCTCTCTCCACCTCTCTAGTGCTGGGATTAAAGATCTCAGCCGCCACTGCCCGGCTTCTATGGCTAACTAGTGTGGTTAGCTCCACACTCTGATCTTCAGGCAAGCTTTATTTGCTAAAGCACAAATAAAATATCGTCACAGAAAATGATGCCGAAAAAAGCTGGCTTCAGATTCAAAGTACTGAGATTTTTTATTCTGGCTTCCTAATTTCATAGCTGTGTATGGTTATCGATTTACTTGACTTTTCTGAGCCCCAATGTCCTCATCTAGGATTATCATCCCGACCATCCTAGCACACATTTGCTGATGAAATGAAAGTCTCCATGGTGAGCTGGAGCAGTGTGTGCCATAAAAGTGTGATCAGTACCTGTCGTGGGCTATTATTAGTTGATAGTCACAGAGAGACCAATTTTGGGCTTAAAATAGTATGTCAGCTCAGCCCAGTGTTTCACGTGTGCTGAGAAGCCCTAGCACTTGGTCCCTAGTAAGGTTCTCACTGTTGTTTTCTGTAGGGATCCCAGCATGGACAGTCCAGAGTGGTTTTGATGAGAATTAATACTGTTTTCGCTCCAGGAATGTAGATGGGACCACATGACCAAAGCTGAGGGCTTATCTTCTCTAATATCTCACCAATACTTTCCAGAAGCAAATGAATCCTCTTACTCAACTATTTGTTTGCCCCAGTGTTCTTGGAATCATTAGGCATTCTGTCATGCCCAGTGGTGGCCTAGAAGCAGACCAGGTAACATGCTAGGCTTGCTGAGCCCCCTTATTCCCCCAGGGAAAGGTGAGTGCACTATCCGCCCATTCTGCAGCTCCACAATGCAGGACAATCAGATGCGATAAGGAGCTTAGTCAGAGCGGGAACTCGGTTTATTACTGTGAGCATCAGCTTATATAGGTCAAGTGACATGGGGGTACCTCCATCCAATAAGAGGCAGCCAAACCCTCCCTCTGGCTGGAGGGGCGTCTACTTAGTTTTTGCTGTCTCATCCTCACTGAAACTTGAGCCAGGCTTTTTTCTGTCCTCTAGGCCTCGAGGTACAGGCCCTAAGATAATTTTGGCCCAACAGTAATGTACCACTGATGGGTTTTAGAGCACCCTAGAGGGACTGCATCCATCTCCAGAACTGTTAACACTCCCTGCAGAGCCCCTGAGAGACTCCTCCTCCTGGACACAATGTGAACCCAGAGGATTAGCATAATCATGATTAGCATAACAAATATATATTCACAATGAATAATGGTTCTTCCTGGATCAGGTTCAAGCTCCACCCACCTGGAAGATCTTTCTCTTCAGACTGGGAAGATCTGTGCCCTCTAGTGGGGACAGTGGTGGATGGTGATGGGAAGGGGACCATGAGATCTGTCAATCACACCATCGCATCTCACTCCTCAACCAAGTTCTCCAGCAGACAACCTTGAAGCATCTCCATCTTGGTTATCCCTGTAGTAGAGATGGTTGCTCTCTATAAAAGCTCTTTCTTGACCCCAAGATCCCTGTAATCTTTGACAAAGAATGGAGAAAATTAGCTTCACCACCATTGTCCAAATTTCAGCACCGGTGATGAATTTGCCCTATTACAAAGCCAGCAAAATGGCCCCATCCAGGTTTTATTCTTTTGGTTATTTACTTGCACTTGGGACTGGGCTGCTGTGTGTATGGATGGATCTTGGTGTCCTGTGTCGGTTCCAATTTAATCAGTTGCAGGTTGCCTATTTAACACCCCCCCACACACACACACTCACACGCTGTTTCAATTGGATGCTATGTTCTTCATGTTCTGCTTGGTAAATCAGGTTGCTAAATACTCTGGATTCTTTTGGATTGGAAGGGAGGTAGTTAGCATTAACTATGCATGAGCTGTCGTGAGTTGAATAAATCATTTGAGTAGCAATGTCATAGCCGTTCAGCAGTTGGAAGCCAATGAAATATTTTGTGTGGCGTGATCTTGGGTCTTACAGTAGCTTTCCTAATTTTCTCCTCTGTTGTTTTCCACTGCTGCCCCACTCCCCAGTCTTTGTTTCCTATTCCCTTTCATATATATTGTGTATGTATATTGGATGCACACACACACACACAAAGTGATCCCGTTAAGATGTAATTCCTATCAAGTCACTATGCTCAAAGTCTTCCCAAGGAAGACTAGCCAATGACTTCTAGCCAAAGCTAGCCAATGACTTCTAGCCAAAGCTAGCCAATGACTTCTAGAGAATGCCAAATCCTAAACATTTGTCTTAGTCCATTTTCTGTTGATGTGACAAATATACCCAGTTCTGGATATCTTGAGGAAAAGAGGTTATTCGGCTCAAATGGAAAACCTAAACAGTGTGGCGCTGGTTCTGGTGAGGGCCTTTCTGGCTGTAGTGCATGGCGTCATGGTAAGAACTGTGTGCACAGGGATATGTGGCAAGACAAAAAACCAGAGGAACCAGGGAGGGGCCAGGCTTACACTTTTGTAGCAACCTTCTCATGAGTACTAACCCACTAGAGCTATACTCATTTCCTGAGGGTGGTGTCCTCCGTGAATTAATCACCTTGCACTGAGCTTTCTAAAGGTTCCACACCACCTTTCAATACTGACACACTAGGGCTCAATATCTACACCTTAGCAGATCTCCAGACTATGGTCCGTTAGCCGAGGTCCCCTGTCTGCCAACCTGCTTTGAAAATGAAGTCCAGGCACACAGCCATACTCATTTGTACATCCATGACCTAGGTTTCCTCTCTAGCAACCTGGGAAGCTATAGCAGCCCAGACCATGTCTCGTCAAACCTGAACTATGGACTATTATCTCCTTATAGAAGCCTATTGACCCCTGCCTCACATGGTCCTCTCTTCCTCACTCCCTGATGTTATCTTTTAGACCCTGTCTCATCCTTCTCTCCTTTGCTACATCACCTGAGACTGTTCCTCATCCCCCTACCTTTTTAACACATCCTCCCTCCTGGCCTAGACACTTGCTGGTCTTCCCCTCATGGCATCCTCCCTTCCTCTCCTCTCACCAGAGGTGCTCCTGATCCATCCATTTAAATTGCACTCCACTCCCTTTAACTTCCATCCTCCCCATCCCCCATGGTTTATGCTTCTCCTTTTCAGCAATACAACATGCATTTACTATCTTATTTTTGTTCTTCTACCTCCAAAGTAATTTACTTGTCTTTTGTTGTTCTCAGCCATATCCTTACCGTGGAGGATAGAGTCTTGCTCATAGGAGAGTCTGAGTCAATGCCGATTAGACCAATATTACATCAAATGTTTAGAATTTCCTTTACAACTGGAAGGTCGAACAACAGTGGCTTATTGGGACAGGTACAGTGACTTCCCAATGCCACCGGTTTCTAGCTTTCCAACAGTTGTTTATCTTTCTCCCCAAGGAGTTCCTGCAAGTACGTGAGGTTCACTTCACTTCTGGCCTTCCTATTGTGTTCCAAGTCCTCCTAAAAGAAGAATGTATCTGAGAAGACAGAGGTCCCACCTATGTAGAGAGAGGACAACTCTCTACTTATGCCCCCCATACTCTGCTCAAATACTGTTGCAGGGGGATGCTTGTTCATCCCGGCTGCCTGGCTAGCTTAGCCCTGAAATAAACACACAGAAACTGTATTAATTAAATCACTGCTTGGCCCATTAGTTCTAGTTTCTTATTGGCTAATTCTTACATCTTAATTTAACCCATTTCTATTCATCTGTGTATCACCACATGGCAGTAGCTTACCGGGTAAAATTCAGCATGTCTGACTCTGGCGGCTCTCTCACTCTGCTTTCTTCCTCCCAGAATTCAGTTCTGTCTTCTCCGCCTACCTAAGTTCTGCCCTATCAACAGGCCCAAAGTCGTTCCTTTATTAACCAGTGAAAGCAACACAAAGACAGAAGGACCTCCTACCCCAAAGTACCTTTAGCCAGAACTGAGTAACATGGCTACCCAGTCCCAGGAGACATTAGGAAATAGATCTTATGGTAGCATGCCGTTCTGCTCTTAAGAAACTCAAAATCTCTCAGTAGAGAAAAAAAATGGACCCTGGGCAGTTGACTTACAGCATCAACCACATCTGGCCTCAGGTTTTATTCTCAGCAAGAAGTGTAGAGGTGGGACTCAGGAAGCTCTCAGGATTATGGAAATTCAGTATTATGAAAAAGCACAAACAACAGAACTATATGTTAGCAATGGCCAGCCTAGACTTTCTCTGCGACATAAATTCAGTTCCCTGAGCTTCACTTTTCACAAGGCTCAGTGCCTTAAGATCGAGTCTCAGCAGCTAGCAATGTATGCAGCCTATGGGACATGCCAGGCAATGGTTTCCCTTGGAAGTAACAGATAAGATGAAGTGGATTCCGGGGAACTAGTACACACCAGGTAACTATATGTTCTGTTGGTTGCACACTTCCTGTAGCTCAACCACACATCTGTCCACTTCCTTGGTCCTTCCTGGGAAATGAATGGCGGCTTTGCTGCAGCAAGGAATTTGTAAGCATCCACTTGCAGAATTACAGAAACTTCAAGGAGCTGAGAATCAGACCAAGACTTGAACTCTGACTCCAAAACCTACATGTCCTTGATCACATTCATGTATTTAGCTATGCAGCAAATCAATACTTAGTGCTTACTGTGTTCCAGGCACTGGCACACATCACTTTGCTGAGAAAGTGCCATTCAAACCGAGATTTTGATTTTGGTGAGTGAAAGGAGCACAAAGAAATCAAACTAAGTACCTCCTGCTTGTATCTACATGTTCCTTTTCTTCTGAAGGCTGCTAGGTGAAGAACACACATGTGCCTTCACTGTTGCGTGTTTAATTTTCAGTACCAACTTCATTTGTATGCATATCATTTGTTTAATGAGACTGCAAATTACTTGAGATTAGGAGTATCTCTTATTCATTATTGAGTTCCAATATTAAACATGACTGCACCGCCTGTGGTTAGGAGAGTAATGAGCACACTGGGATCAATAGATTCCCGTTGGATGAAACAGAATTAATATCAGGATTTTTGGGGTTGTAAGCAAAAGAATTCTATCTTATGTGACGTGAGCAAGAAAGGGACTTCCTGGCAGGATAGAGTTACAGCCAACTTTATAATATAGGAACCAAGAGAGGTGACCCAGCAGAAGCACAGCCAAAGCCATAGCTGAGGAGCTCCTTACATGGCCTACACACTCCTGTGCACACGGTCTCTACTCCAGGGCCCTGAATGCTGACGTTCACTGCAGAAAAACTGTATCAGCTTGGTTATCCCGGAGCAGCAAACAGCCCCTGCATTGTAATGTCTTAAATGATACTGTTTTTCACTTTCCTTGTGTCTTCCATCATCTCTCCTGTCCTCAATAAAGGCCCTAAACTCCAAATCAGTTTGATGCTCCAAAATCCCAGAAGTTGGAAGCAAAAATGGCATCAGGCTTTTATGCACACTAGCTCTTAAAGTTTCTGGTGCAATGCATACTTTGTCTTCCCCCCACTTCACTAACTAGCATACCACATGACTCTTAGGGTGCTGGGCATTGAATTCTACTCAGCACTCCAAAAGAGAAGTGTGTGATCTTCTTTGGTGTCTACAAACCTGCCTGCCATTCCACCTCCACCCTGAAGATTTGCTTGCTGGATCTGCATTTTGTGTCACTCGTTCAAAATTCAGAGTCTTGGTGTACCTGTTCCATGAACCACATAAAGGGCACTCCCAGTGATCCATCAAAAAGAACGAGAAAGAAAATGCATGCCAACCAACCAGGAGGCCACACAGGTGACTGAATTCTTCCTCTTCCTTTCTACTTGACATCCATGCTGGGTGTGGTGGCACACACTAATGTGGGAGTCCCTTCTGTATGCTGTGATTACCATTAATGGATAAAGAAACTGCCTTGGCCTGATGATAGGGCAGAAATTAGGTAGGCAGGGAAGGTGGAATTGAATGCTAGGAGGAAGAAGGCAGAGTCAGGGGGAGACACCATGGAGCTGCTGGAGATAGACATGCTGAAACTTTGCTGGTCGGCCACAACCTCATGGTGATATACTGATTAATACAAATGGGTTAAATTAAGATGTAAGAGTTAGCCAATAAGAAGCTAGAGATAATGGGCCAAGCAGTGATTTAATTAATATAGTTTCTGTGTGGTTATTTTGGTTCTGGGTGGCCAGGATGAACAAGCGGCCTCCTTCTACAACACACCTTTAATCCTTACGCTGGGAAGCAGAGACAAGTTATCTCTGGGAGTTCAAGACCAGCTGAGTCTACAAATCAAGTTCCAGGACAGCCAAGGTTGTTCTTGAAAACAAACAAAAGGTTTAGTCTCTACTTGATGTCTACACTGCCATCAATAGCAGGTCTATGTCAAAGTATTTTATTCTAAAAGGGTATACCTGTCCACACCCCAAACATACCCAAATTCACCTAAAAGGGCTGACCTTTGACCTCTTTAAGGGGTGCTGTCAGGCACTTAAACATATTTGTGTTCTTAATAAATTTACATTACCAAAGAAATAGTCTTAATTATTCTTTTGCTACAAGGGAAACTTGTTATCTGCTTGGGAACTGTCCCTATGACAAGGAACCAAAGCATCCAGCCCAGACACATCCAAATACTCTCTCAAGTTGATCTCCTGAAATGAGATTTGAAGAGTCTACAGCTCAGTCAACCCTCTTGAAGTCTATAGAATTCTGAAGCAGAGGTCCCGTCTAAGCTATGCTTAGATGTGAGATAAGAAATGTTTGCTGTCTGAAAGCTCCCCATTTTGGAACAATACTTTATATAGCAATAGTTAACTTAGTATATTTTTTTGTCTATTCAGTAAATAGGCAAGAGTGTGCCAAAAGGTCCCTAGGACATATAAGTGATCACAGTAGAACTTAATTGGGGGGTGGGGTGGAGAGATGTCTCAGTGGGTTAGAGCCACTATTCAGAGGACTTGAGTTCGATTCTTAGTACCCATGTAGGGTTTCTCATAACCACCTGTAACTCAAGCTCCAGGGGATCTGACGCCCTCTTCTGGCCTCTTCAAGCACTGCACTGCAAACCCTCATGCAGACAGACACATATACACATAATGGAAAATAAGATATTTTTAAAAACGTATTTCAGCCCTTATCGAGTTAATTAATGAAAATATGTTTCTATGCCGCAGAAACTGTGTGTGCATATGTGTGTGTGTGTGTGTTTGTGTGTGTGTGTGTGTGTGTGTGTGTGTGTGTGTACAATTGCTCGCCACAGTGTGTATGTGGAGGTCACGGAACAATTTGTGGAACTCAGTTTTCTTCTTTTACCATGTGGATCTTGGGGCCCGAACTCAGTCATTAGGTTTGCCCCCAGAGCCATTTCACCATCCCCTAAACAGGGGCTTTCATGTGCAAATGTTTGTCATGACATGAATCTCTAAAAGTGAGAAAGAGTGTTCAGTGGCACACAGACATTCTGTGGAACACACAACAGAAAATTCTCTAAGTTCAACAAACAATGATTAAAGTTAGGATCCTAAAGACTTCGGTTTCTGTATAAAATTCCATAGCAGGCCCTGCCCCTTTGTTCAGTATGGAATTAATAGCTGTTCTTCTTCTTTTATTTTTTGGCCGCCTGCACACTCATACTGATTTATTTAGCAAGCACTGGCTGATTCTCTACCATGTGGGCAGGCTCTCCGAGCACCAGAGTGAAGCCTCCGGCTGTGGAGCTGCTGTGTTTGTCCTGAAGTGTATTTGGAGACGTGTTAATTGCTTCATTTTGTAAATAATGGTTTCAGCTATAATATTTAGGCAAAGAGCAAAGGAGAGGGAGAATGGGATTGGTGAGCTTTAACATCCCAGCCTTGCAGAGCCAGTAATGCTATTGAAGCAAGGCATTGTCCTCAAGGACAGGAAACAAAATCGGTATTGAAATAGTGCCTGAAACACTTCATTGGACACTGTTTAAAATGTTTAAAGGGTGCTTGGAACAAATAAAGCTCTGAAAAAGGCCTTTCGAGTCAAAACGAAATTTTGGCGTGCTTTTTCCTCAACTACCCCTGCCCTCCCCATAATAGTTTGCTTGAGAGAGAGCAAGCGAGGGAAACAGGGCCTTTGTCTTTCTGGCCTAATGTGGCTCAAAAGTCTCATACTTCTGATAGAAAGCAGGGCAGGTGTGTGGGGGTAGGGGGGTTGAACTGGCGTCCCTATTTTATATTTGGAGTGTTGCTTCTGAGAAATCCACATGATGTTCCCAAATGTAATAAAATTGTAGGTGGACCAACTTCTCTGTGATGGCTGTTCTTGGTTGTCAACTAGATTACATCTGGAATTAACTAAAACCAAAGCGGCTGGGTACACCTGTGAGGGATTTTTCTTAATTAAATCATTTGAAGTAGGAAGACCTGGCTTTAATCTGGGCCACATGGAAGAAGGAAGTTTTTGCTCCTTGCCTGCTTGCCCTTGCTCTAGCTGGCAAGCCCATTCCTTCACTGGCATCAGAGCCTGCTTCTTCAGGATTCCAGTGTGCACTGAATACCAGCTGAGACATCCAGCCTTGTAGGCTGAACAACTACTGGATTTGTGAACCTTCCATTGGCAGACAGACACTGTTGGACTAGTTGGATCACACTCCGTAAGCCTAATGAATTCCAAATATACATAACATAACTGTTAAATATATTATATATAACATAACTTTTATATATATAAATATTTTATATTACATAAGTATATATTTTATATGTATTAATGTTTACTCAACCCAAGCAAATTATATAAATAAAAATATTAAATATTTTATATTATATAAATATAAATAAGATAAATATATTTTACATATATGTATATGTATCTACATTTCTCTCTCTACATATATGTATATATATGTAAGCAACTAAATTAAAGTGAGGAAAACACCATGCCATAGAGAATTACCTACAATGTATGTGACTGCTGAAATTCTATCTATAGTTCACAACAATGAAGAATAAAAACCTCCTTTTTATTTTAGACAAAAAAGGGGAAATGTGGTGATATCTTGTTTGTACTCTAACAAATAAAGCTTGCCTGAAATCAGAGGGTGGAGCGAGCTACAACCAACTCTTACCTCGCTAACTCCTCGACTGAAAAGGGGCTGAACTCCTGTCTCCTCCTGCCTTATAGCACTCTCTCCACCCAGCCATAACACTTCCTGTCTGTCTGTATAGACCTCCAGACCTCTATGGTTAACTAGTGCCTAGCTCCACTCTCTGATCTTCAGGCAAGCTTTATTTGCTAGAATATAAACAAGATATCACCACAGATTGCTGCACAAGCATGTAGACTTGCATCGAGATCCCCAGCACCCATAGACAAGCCAGGCACAATGGCACACATTCCTAACTCCGGTAGTGATGTGGTGGGGGACAGAGACGGGTAGGTCCCTAGAGCTCATGGGCCAGCCAGTCTAGCCAACTGATGAGTTCTAGATTCAGTGAGAAATCCTGTATCCGAAAAAAATAAAGTTGGTAGTACTTGAGGAAGATTACACTGACCTCTGGTCTCCACTGGCTCATGCATACACACACACAAACCTGTGGGAGAGAGCAAACAGTAATACTGATTGTGGGTGATATGTGAATAGAATGTTTGTCAACTTTCTGTCTGAATGAAAACAAAATTAAAAAACAAGAAAATATATGAAAACATTTAAGGGTGGGAAATAGGATACAATTTAGTGAAAAGTTAGAGGCTAGATCAGTGTATTCAGCGTGGCGACACTGTCTAAATGACAGCAGCTATATTTGTTTTCTGTCATCGTGATAGCATGTCATGGGCAAAAGCAATGGATGGGAGTTTTTGGCTTACTGTTGTTCATCATAAGGACAGAAGGGGAGGTGAAAGAGAGAGAGAGAGAACAGAAGAGGAGGAGAGAGAGAACAGAAGGGGAGGAGAGAGAGAGAGAACAGAAGGGGAGGTGAAGGTATAAACCCTCAGATCCTACCAACTGACCCCCTTTCTCCAGCAAGGCCCTATTGCCTAAAGGTTCCATAGCCTCCCTGAACAGTGCTGGGGACTGGGTATTCAAACACGTGGACCTCTTAAGGGCTCATTCAACCACCACAGTAGCTTTTGTTGGCGCTTTTCTGTGCACTTGGTATTTTCCTAAATTCTTTCATGTATCATCTCATATCCCCAATCAGATTGGCTGTCATTATGATCTTCCCAGCAGAAAAAAAAAAAAAACAACCAAAAAAACCCACGTGGGTTGGTTGGGGGTATTGCTTAGCGCATGCCTAACCATACACAAGGTCCTAAATTCAACCTCCTGAATTACAAAAGAAATAGATATGCATATAAATTTAGTTAAGTACAAATTCGTAGGTTAGACGTACAACTGAAAATATCACACTGCCAGTATTTAGATATGATCTTTACGACCTTGAGTCTAACATTTATAAGCACTGTTCTGTCACGCAGAGGACAATGCAAAAGGCAACTCTAGCAACTGCCGCTGATATTGCTTATAGCTAGCAATTACTGCTAAGTCCTGCCTCGGAGGTGCATGTTCAAGGCTTCAAAGAAGGAAAGCAAATGGGGGAGCCAGCTCCATAGGGCAGAAGAGAAGTGTGGTTAGAAAAATGTGGAAGAAAGGTCAACAGTCACATCTTTAAAAAACAAAAAACAAACAAAAAAAACCCGTACTAGCATTTCATATGAAGTGGGCCGTGTTGGTAAAGACATTCCCTATGTTTAAGAAGCTATAGTGTGTTTTAGGGACTGAGGAACCTGGTGGCTGAACAGGTGGGAAGATGATGAAGTTGGACAGAGACTAGCACTATTCCTTTCTGATACTGATGAGACTCGTTTTAGAAAAATAATCCTTCCGGCAGAGTAGAATCTGGGAGGAAATGAGGTCCAGTGAGGGATTCCTGGGAACTGTGTGCAGGAGGTGATGAACTGTGCTACCAGAGAAAAGATAGTGGGAATGATGGGGAAATAACGGTGAAGCTTCGCCTCTCAAAATGCATGGTGTTGCATTGCGAGTTCCCATAATAATAGCGGCTTGCAGTACCGTATTTACCTACGAATGGCTTACCTTCCCGTGCTCACAGCTCGTTCAGGCCCACTAGTCTGCCTTGCCTACCCGATTCACGTGACACTTCCTTTCTCAGACTTTCCAAGCCTCCGGAGACTGAGCGGGGCTAGCCAATGGGAGGCCCTAGCAGAAAACAGAGGTGGGTGGAGCTTAGAACCTGTTCCCCCCACCCCCCCACCCCCCACCCCCGCCCCAAACCTCAGACTGACTTCTGAGAGCAGCAGCAGCAGCCTCCTACCTGAGAGTCCTACCTGAAGAGTCCTGATCCCGACATTTAAACCTTGCCGCTTAGCTTTTGAAGTTTTTGGCTTCAAGTAATGGTGTAGAAGGAAGACACAGTTAGGCACAGTGAGGCTGAGGAATTTGCTTGAGGTTGCCTGAGTGAGGAGCAGAGCCAGGCTCTAAACCCAAGAGGCATTGCTTGGTACAGCTGTGCCTGCGTGCCTGGCGGATGCTGGGAGAGATGGGATGAGCCGCAGAGAATAAGGCTGCTTGGAATGGTGGTTGCTGGGATAGTCAATACACTTTTCTGTTTATAAACTGCTGATGGGTGAAGTCCTTAGTCCTTGGATTGCCTGGAAGGGTTCCAAATCTTGGGCAGAAAATAATTTTATTTTCTATGGGAAAGTTTTATGACTTTGGTAAAAATCAGTACCTGCTTATTGTAAAAAGTTCAGGGTTTTTTTTGTTTTGTTTTGAGACAGGGTTTCTCTACATTGCCCCGGATGTCCTGGAACTCACTAATAGATCAAGCTGGCTTTGAACTGAAGATAAGTCTTGCCTGAAGATGAGAGAGTAAAAGAGCCACCCTGGCCAGCCTTTCAGACCAGGCAGTGGTGACACACACTTTTAATTCTAGTAGCCACACTAGTTTGCCATAGAAACTGGGCAGTAAGGGTGTATGCCTTTAATCCCAGCACAACAGAGGAATGTAAGATGTGAGAAGACAGCTCTCAGTCAGTCTCATTCTGACAATTTCTGGAGGCAGGATCACCGTTTTCGGGCTGAGGTAGAGGTAAGAGTCAGTGGGTAAGAGCCAGTGACCAGCCGGTGTTTTTCTGGTGTTCAGGTTGAACCCCAATATCTGTCTCTGGGTTTTTATCATTCATGCTGCAATGGTAGAATTCAGGCAGATAGGGAGGAAATGAGAGCTCTACATCTTTACCCACAGGCAGCAGGAAAAAGGCGGCCACGCTGGGCACGGATTGAGCATATATGAGACCTCAAAGCCTACCTGTTGTGGAATATTCGCTGAAGATGTGCTTCATTCATTTATGCTATGGAGTATTTGTTTAATGATGCAAAAATGTGCTGCATTCTTTTATGTTTAACTCTGTGTTTTTTTGTTTAACTCTGTGGAGCTGTGTTATTTGCCTGCTTGAAACGCCTGGTTGTTTTAATAAAGAGCTGAACAGCCAATACCATGGCAGGAGAAAGGATAGATGGGACTGGCAGGCAGAGAGAATAAATATGAGGAGAAAGCTAAGAGGAAAGGATCAAGGATTGAGGATTGAGAGGAGGAGGAGGACTCCAGGGACCAGTCACCCAGCTACACAACCAAAGAAAGGTATATAGGGTAAAGATAAAAGCCCAGAGGCAAAAGATAGATGGGATAATTTAAACTAAGAAAAGCTGGCAAGAAACAAGCCATGCTAAGGCCGGGCATTCATAAGTAAGACTAAACCTCCGTGTATTTGGGAGCTGGATGGCAGAACCCCAAAAGCAAAGAGTAAAACAAACAAACAAACAAACCCTACATTTTGGTGTCCAACATGGCACTCAAATATCCTTAGGGCCTGAGAAGACGGGGGAAAAAAGAGGATATGGTTGCTTTAAGAGTTTTTGCCAGACAGTGAGCCCTTGAACAGCCATAGGAACAAAAAACTAAGTATATATACATGTTCCTACTCATGTTTAAGGTATTGCACCTATGTAATTTATCTGAAAATATAAGGTAAAATTATAGTTTTGGAAAGCTATTATTATAAACTATTTAGGATAATCAAGAAACACAGGTCAGTGGTTAGTCATCTATAATAACCAAATTTGTAGATATGTTAAGTATGTTTCCAACATCATACAGAGATATATTTTAGATAAATAAATAATCTTCAAACATTTCAAAGACCTATAAAATATGGCATTTAAAAGGTGAGACAGTCCTACAAATTTCCTGCTTCACTGAAAAATCTGACAGATATTCTAGGCCTATAGGCTAAAGATGGATGCCCCTACATTGCAAAGGAACTTTGGGACTCTCCGGGCAGCCAGATGTCTTTGTTGTTAGGTAATATTACATCCTTCTGGGCTCTTTGGTGGAGTTAAAGACTAATTTGAGTTGCAGTTTTCCTTAGTTATGATACAAAATAATTTAAGTATTAAACTTTGGACTCACTAAGATAGGATAGATAATGGAGCTTTTTCTCTAAATTTGTCAGACACAAAAGGACTGACATTGTGAATGTAATTCTTACTTGATAATTGTTCTTATTTTATGTAATTTTACTATGTAAAGATAAAACCTTTCATTTTTATTTTACAGAAAAGGGAAAATGTGAAATACTAGTTGAAGATGTGTTGTGTTCATTTATGCTGTCCACAGCATATTTGTTTAATGATGCAAAGATGTGTTACATCCTTCTATGTTGCGTTTGTCTAATTTTGTGGAGTTGTGTTACTTTGCCTATCTAAAACACCTGATTGGTCTAGCAAAGAGCTGAGCAGCCAATAGCAAGGCAGGAGAGAGAAATAGGCAGGGCTATCAGACAGAATAAATAGAAGAAGAAAAGGAGAAGAAGGAGCAAGAAAAGGAGAAGAGGATACTAGGGACCAGCCACCCAACGAAAGAGTCAAACACAGAATAAGAAGGAAAGAAAAAAAATACACAGAAATAGAAAAAGGTAAAAAACTCAGAGGCAAAAGGTAGATGGGATAATTTAAGAAAAGCTAGCTAGAAGCAAGCCAAACTAAGGCCAGGCATGCATAAGTAAGAAAAAGTCTCTGTGTATTCATTTTGGAGCTGGGTGGCAGGACCACAAAGAAAAAAGAGGAAAAAAAAACCTGCCTCCACAATGTCACACTTCCTCCAACAAGTGTCATACATCCTAATAGTGCTGCTCCCTATGGGCCAAGCATCCTAACCCATGAGTCTATGGAGCCGTATCTAATCAAACTACCACAAATATGTTCAGGGTTATTATAATACGTGGAACCTCATTTCAGTTGCACAACTCTATAAGGTAGATTGATTGTGCATTTCAGAGATAAGAAAACAGGTAAAATTGGACAGAATGGATGAGCTTGGGACCCATGGCTGGAAAAGTGGCAAAGACAGCCAGTACCAGGTTGATCTCACACCACAGAAGAAAATGAGTCAGTGTGAGGCACATTGCTTTGTGGGGAGATTCCGCCACATGCACAAGGCTTCCTCGGGTCTTTGTTCTCTGTGCTCTCCTGGGCATTCAGCACCCAAGTGTCTTCGGCACATTGACTTGAAGTAGACAAGATGACCAGGGAGTCACGCAGAGAAATGAAAATGGCCCTAGGACAAGCACTGAGCCGTGGATGGAGATACCTTCTTCTGATTGGGCGGAAAGTGGGCAGCATCAGGAAAAAACAAAAACACAAACAAAAACTTTGTGCATTCACAAGAGGACCGAAATCCTAGAGATTGGGAAGAGAGGTGTTTTCCAGGCAAGGAAGAAGGGGGATGGGCATTTGCATAAAGGGACCAACATCTGCAAAGACTTTGCAGGGAATGGAAGAGGCAGCATGCTCTTCATCAGACAGCAAGAAGGATAGAGCCAAGCACGTGACACTCCCCCCCCCCAATGCTGTGTGTATAGTCTGATATGTCAGGAGGCCAGAGACAAATTTGGGGGTCAGGGCATTAAATCTTAAACAAAGCATATGATATTACAGAAGGGGAAAGGGAGTTTGACAGTGGTGTGGGATTCCTGGAAACCAGCTAATCAAGGTGAACTTTAGGTACCTGCAAGACCAAAAGAAAAAAAAGGAGGGAGAGAAGAGAGACAGAGAGAGAGAGGGAGAGAGAGAGAGGGCCTCCACATTTTTGATGTGAAATTTTTTACTATTTTTTGTTTTGTATGACAAAATGAGACTGGACTGGACTTTTGCAAGATTCTCAGATTACATAGTTTGTAGAGAGCAGGAGAGGGACACGTTGATATGGATATATATTAGGATGGAAACTATAGGATGACATGGGATATGTGGGATAAATAGCAGGTAACCCGCAAGTACCCCACTCTCTCATCCTCATCTTCACTGAGATATGAATGACAAATAAAAATTATAGGCATTTAAGGTGTACTGTGTGATGTTTAACACATGCATTGTAAGTGATTACCATAATCAAGATAATTAACATATCTCTCAACTCATACATGTGACCTTTTCCCCTGCCTGATAAGAACACTTATGGAAAGCTTCTCTTATGCATCATTATCCCCTATAGATGCCATGCTGTACACAATGTGTCTAGAGCTGTAGAACTCAGTAACCTATCCCTGCAAATCTGTATGTTGAATAAATCTCTCTTCTCCTTCCCCCTCAGAACGCGGTCGCCGTCATATGCTCTGCTGTCTATTACTGTGAGTGTGGTTCTAAAAGAGTCACATATAAGTGAGATGGTTCTCTTAGCATAATGATGCCTTTCGGGTTAGTCATTGGTCATAAATGGCAAGATTTCTTCCTTTTTTGGAATCTGAACAATGTTCTAGGTCTTGGCTCTTGCAAATTATGCTTCAGTGAACATGGGGGTGTCAATAGATAGTGATTTTATTTCTTTGGATGAATATCCAGATGTGGGGTTATTGGATCATATAATACTTAGCATTTTTTCCCATAATGGCTATATTAATTTCCCTCCCCACCAATAGAGTACAAGGTTCCCTTTTCTCCTCACCCTTGCTAGTACTTACAATCTTTTGACTTTTTGATAATTGCAGTCCTAACAGGCATGAGCTGGCAGCTCTTCGGAGTTTTGATTTATAGTTTCCCTGATGATCAGTAATGCTGAGTGTCTTCTCACATCCCTGTTGGCTGTGTTGAACAATCCAAACTAGCAGTTCAAAGCGTGCCAGTCCCTCATCAACTCATCATATTTACCACAATTCCCTAGCCCAGTGTGGAATCCAGGCAAATAAAATAGATAGTAGCGACCCAGTGTAATCAGGGCCCAGAACTTTGAAGATATCCAAGAGGGTGGGGTGGTGGAAACACCCAGGATAGTTTTGGGAGATCTGGGCGGGCTTCTTATAGAAGCAGGATTGTGTAGGAGCTGTGGCTCCTCGGATGGATAAGGCACAGTTTCTCCTAGGATAGGTGGGGACACACAACTATCAAAGGCAATGCAATTAGACACAGAAATGTAGCAGACTCGCGTGTCCATATATATTGTATCTTTCTTTAGTTGAAAAAGAATATTCTCCTTCTGCTCGAATTTGCCCTTTTTAAAGCTGAGTTATCTAGAAGATTGTCCTCCAGAGCCCCAAAGTGGCCGGGAACCACCTTGCTGGGTGCAAACCCTGAGACTCTAAATGGGTGCACATTCCTGCCTGACCAAACAAAAATCTAGTGACAGGTGGTTTATGACTGTAGATTCGCTTCCCAGTGGCATCCATCAGTCTATCCCCTCTGCTTTCTTGGTTTATTTCCCTTCACGCTGGAGCAAACCCATGCCTAGACAATACACCAGCATTAATTAGGGGCCCTGAAGAGGGAGGAGAAACGTGTTTCATTTACGGGATGATGGTGGGCAAGAAGAAATCCAATGTGCCAAAACAGAAAGTGACCCTCAGGCAAACACTTTGTGAACCGCTGAGAGTAACAGACGACCCTCAACAGCAGGAACTGGGGGAGCGACAATCTCAGGATGGCGGCTTCCACATTTCCTTCTCCCTGCTTCCAGAGGTCCTGGTTTCACAGGCCGCCACTCCCTCCTAGCTGCAGCCCTGGTCAAGGCCGGGGGGGCGTGTCCGAGGGGCGGTGCCGCGTGGAGAGGAGGAACTTTTAAAAAAGGTAATTAGCATCCTCTGATTCCATTGGCTTTTACACCGCCCTGCTTTGCATACGCCCGCCCTCTGGCTGCCAAGGTTTGCTGGGGCTCAGCAGGGTTTTGCAGCCGCTTGGCTACGGCGTTTTAGTGCGGGGCGGGAGCTCAGGGAGCCGCGGCCCGGATCCCAGATCGGGGAGCCCGCTGCCCGCCGAGCTGCGGCGGCGATATCTGGGGCGATCTCGGTTCTAGCGACGCCGTGGCCAGCACTAGGAGGCTTCTGCGTCCGTTCAGTCTCAGGGAGGAGCGGGCCAGACACTTTTATTTTGGATGAAAGGCGCGAGTCCTGGCAGGAGCTTCCCTCCCGGCCTGGCTTGCGGCTCAGTGCGCCCCAGCTCTGGCCCCGACTCCAAAAGACGACTTCAGTCTCTGTCGTGTATCTTTCAGTGGTGACGGCTCTGGGAGGCAGGCGAAAGTAGTGGCACTTGCTGGCAACGCCAGGTGGGAAAGTGAGCCTAGGCGACGAGGAGTCGTGCTGTCGTCCCTGTGGCCCCCGGTGCCCACAGCGCCTTGTCTTTCCTTCCCCTCGACTCCCCGTCGGCCGCAGCATGAAGTGGCGCAGCGATGGCCAGAAGAGGTAAGAAGCCGGTGGTGCGAACGCTGGAGGATCTGACGCTTGACTCGGGTTATGGTGGTGCGGCGGACTCTGTGCGCTCCTCCAACTTGTCTCTGTGCTGTTCTGACTCTCACCCGGCGTCCCCGTATGGCGGGAGCTGCTGGCCGCCTCTAGCTGACTCCATGCACAGCCGGCACAACAGCTTTGACACCGTCAACACTGCCCTGGTGGAAGACTCCGAGGGGCTGGACTGCGCCGGCCAGCACTGCTCGCGGCTGCTGCCGGACCTCGACGAGGTCCCTTGGACCCTCCAGGAACTGGAGTTGCTGCTGCTGCGCTCGCGGGATCCCCGGGCAGGCCCAGCGGCCCCCGGCAGTCTGCCCAAGGACGCACTGGCCAAGTTCTCGATGCTGGTAAGCCGGGCTCTGGTGCGCATCGCCAAAGAGGCGCAGCGCCTGAGCCTGCGCTTCGCCAAGTGCACCAAGTATGAGATCCAGAGCGCCATGGAGATTGTGCTATCCTGGGGCCTGGCGGCGCACTGCACTGCTGCCGCGCTGGCCGCGCTGTCCCTCTATAACATGAGCAGCGCAGGCGGCGACCGCTTAGGCCGTGGCAAGTCGGCGCGCTGCGGCCTCACCTTCTCCGTGGGCCGCGTGTATCGCTGGATGGTGGACAGCCGCGTGGCGCTGCGCATCCACGAGCATGCAGCCATCTACCTGACGGCCTGTATGGAGAGCCTCTTCCGGGACATCTACACGCGGGTGTTGGCCTCCGGGCTACCCCGTAGCTGCAGCGGTCCCTGCCCTGGCTCCAGCTCAGGTTCTGGCCCAGGCCCCGGCTCAGGCCCGGGTGCTGCCCCTGCCGCGGATAAGGAGCGCGAGACGCCTGGAGGGGGAGCGGCGAGCGGTGGCCCTTGCAGCGCAGCTAGCAGCGCCAGCGGGGGCAGTAGCTGTTGCGCCCCGCCAGCCACGGCGGCGACCGTAGTCCCGCCGGCCACAGCCACAGTCCCCGCCGCGGCCGCTGCCGCCGCCAACCATCACCACCACCACCATACGCTTCACGAAGCGCCCAAATTCACCGTGGAGACCCTGGAGCACACGGTCAACAACGACTCGGAAATCTGGGGGCTGCTGCAGCCCTACCAGCACCTCATCTGCGGGAAGAACGCCAGCGGTAAGTGGCTGCACCGATCCCCCCCCCCTTCCCTTACCCAACTCAATCAACTCCGGGTTTAAGTTTGTCTCGTGTCCCCCCTCCCGCGGCTCTCTGGCCACTCGCGCTGTCCGCAGTCTTTGAGGTGGTGGCCAGGCTGGAGACAGCTAGAAACCCGCAGGTTCATTCCTGAGCTTGGGCTCCGCGTACTTTATACTGGTAGTAAAGGTCCCAGAGCACACAGGGTTCCGCCCCCCTGTGCAGGGCCAGGAGATGGCTGCCTCCCGCAGCACGCCAGCAAAATCCACTACCTTTGTTATTTTTACACATAATTTAGTATGTTATTTTATTCGGGTCAGGCTTGAGAAATATCTTCTAGAACCCTGGTTTGATTTTTAAGGTGCCACATTCCAGTGTCACAGTCGAGTTTGGCTAAGATCTGGAGGAGGTGCGTTCGCTTCTCTGCCTTCTCTACCATGCAGTTCTCTCCCTTGCCCCAGGCCTTCTGGGGTCGCTGTAGGTGCGCTGGGAAGGCACGGCTAGCTGGCTGTGGCGAAGGTGGAAGGGAAGAGGTAGAGCTGAGTGGGCCTAAAAATGTCGAGGGAGGTGTATGTGTGTGGTGGTGGGCCGGCAACACTGCATAGCTCCAAGTTTTCCAGAGCAGTTCCTGAGCCCCGGAACCCAGAGCTGGGAGGAGGTGGGAAGACCCTAGACAAGGCCATGAACTCCAATTTCCCCCGATTTACACCTATCACTTGGGTGAAGGAGCACCACCAAGGACCCGGGCAAGAGGGAGGGGTTATCAGCTAAAGGTATTCTTTTCCTCGAGGTTCTGAAATCCCTCCCCCCATCGTGCCCCACTGGAGGGCGCTGGGTGGGGTTGAACCTTAGATCCTGGCAGCGGAGGAGGTGGTACTGGGGCGTTTGTTTTCCGGGACTCGTGCTGGCCGTCCCTGTCTGCGAAGCCTGAGCTAGACACTTCAAAGCTTCAGTTTTCCACAGGAAATGGTAGAAGAGTAACTGGAGACTCTAAAAGCGAAATAAAACTTCGCTACATATTCCAGGCGGTTTGGCTCGAGGTTGCGTGGTCGGAGCGAAAAAGCAGCCTTTCTGGGTAGATTTCATTCATGTTGCAGCCTGTCTGTTTCCTCCAAGCCGTAGGAAAGACGTATCTGGCCTGGCTTGACTTCTGGGGTGCCAACAGTGCGCGTGTGGGTGTGCCCGCGCATGTGTGTGCAAGTGCCTTGTGAGTGTGCAAAGGAACGAGCCAGCAGGCTCCTGAGGCATAAAGCTCCAGCTTCAACCGTTTGTAAATTTACTCTGATGAACTCTCTAGATCTCTTCACCTGCATGTGATCATAGTGGGGGAGGGGAAGAAAAGAGCTAAGTGTGTGTGTGTGTGCGTGTGTGTGTGCGTGTATGCGTGTGTGTGCCCACGCGCCTGTGCGCAATGGGGTGGGGCCCTGATCCTGGAGATTCTTCTACTTCTCTGCCAGAGCCCTTCCCCCTCTGTTGCCCTAAGCCATACTCCCCAGAGTACATAGACACGTACAGACATGCATAGACACAGGCACACACCTAGCACACAGGACGTCCCTCTGAGAATGGTGACATCTGGTGACAAAGCCTGAGGTTTCCTATGTGCTTTTTCAGAATCGGGGATCCACCTGCAAACCCCCGAGTTTTAAAATTGTTCTTTGTTTGGAAGACTACCCTCACTCAGAAAGCACAGACCTGCTTAGTCTTCCTTCCCTTGTAGCACCCCCTTCCCCCCAGTCACCCCTTAACCAGAGTTATCTCAGCACTACAACTCCTTCCTTGCTTCCTCTTGGGGTTCTTTTTCTCCCTCAATTTTCTTTTCGGGGGGGGATCCACATCCCCCTTCCCCAACCCGAGG
Organism: Ondatra zibethicus; assembly: GCA_004026605.1. Classification (NCBI taxonomy): domain Eukaryota; kingdom Metazoa; phylum Chordata; class Mammalia; order Rodentia; family Cricetidae; genus Ondatra; species Ondatra zibethicus. The sequence continues at coordinate 68,935 of PVIU01000802.1, forward strand.
AAGTCCTAGGCTGCAAACAAACACTTGCATCCTGTCCCACCTCTGTCTGCCCCTCTCCTAAACTGGGATTTGGGGTGACTTTCTGGGCCTCAGCCCACTTGTCTGCAGAATGCAGGTTTCAATAAACAATATATCCCTAGCTTCCCTCATAGCTCTGTTAGTAGCCAACCTTTTTCCAAATAGATTTTACTTTTAGGATTTTTAACCTCTTTTAAAGACAGCATTTATGTTTATCCCTTTTTGAGTAAGGCTAATTTAAGGAGAGAGAAAACCACAGGGTTGGTTTTGAGCAGGGTGAGTGAGTGGCGGCTGGGCCTTGAAGCCATCACAGACTTCCCCACACCACACATTTTAACTTCTGGGGCTCAGGGCTCTTCCTTCAGCCTTTTCTGGCCCAAGACACACTGGTATTTCATCCTGATCTCTTAATCTCTCCATGGGCTTGTTCAAAATGGCCAGGCATGCATATAGAAGAGCTAAGAAATGAGTGATTAATGCTTCAGGCATCCAAAACATACCCTGAACATCAAGCCTGTTTCTCCAGCTGTTTTGCGTGGCAGCTTGTCTGATCTGCAAGCCTTACTGGGGACCACACACCTTCCATAACAAATTTTCCCTCTTTTAACTCAGTTACATCACTTATTTATTCATTTGTGGATTCATCCGTTCTTCAGTAATTATTGAACAGTTTTTAAATGCCAGGGAATGAGCAGACACTGGGTAAAAGGCACAAACAGCCAATGCGTTCCCAGGATCACTTCATACATATTGATTTTCTGCATTCCTTTTGTCTAGTACTACTGTCAGGTTAAGGATGTAGCTCAGTTGATAGACCACTTGTCTAGCATGCACAAAGCTCCGGGTTCAATCCCTAGCACTGAATAAGCAACTTAGGCATGTCATAGTAGCCGACAGAAGTGGAGGTAGAAAAATGAGAAGTTCAAGACCACCCTCGACTGCATAACAAAGTTTGAGGCCAGTCTGAGTGACATGAGACCTTGTCTCAAACAAATAAACAAAATGTACTACTGTCATCTTCCTAGTACAGCGCAAGAAACTGAGGCACAAATGGAGCTTTAGTGTATTGCTTGTTTGACTGCAGATGGCCTACTTCAGAGCCCATGCTCTAAGCCACTGTATATATGTGACTTCAGGTGCAGGTGAGTTCCTTGTCTTCAGGCCAACCTACTTCATTATCCACACACAGTTGAGCACTAACCCCAGACAATTTGCTGTTCTTTTTGTTCCCACTTACACCCCTTTCAGACCTGACATCTAAATTGGCAGTGCTGAGTATGTGTTTTTTTACATCTTCTAAGCCAAAAGGAGACCCTAATACACAGAACTTACTTGACGCCTGTTGAATTGAGCAAGCTGTTGTACTATATTGTACAATGATGTCCTCAGAGAAGCTAGCTGCCTTTTGAGCTTCTTGAATTTCATTTTTAATTATTAAGTGGTGTGTGTGTGTGTGTGTGTGCGTGTGTATGTGCAAGTGTGCCATGCTGCCCATGCGGAGGTCAGTGTGAATGAAAAAAAAATAAAAAGGAAGACATAACTGTTCTTAGGTATAGTGGGGTTTACTGTAGATATGAGGGAGAGCATAGTCAAAGGCAGTGACAGAAATATCTGGGATAGTCCAAAGTGGACATGCCCCTGCGCTGACCCATGTGAGGAGAGCAGGGAGGAAAGGGGGGGGGGACTGTAAGTGCCTTTAGTAGAGATGCCCAGGCCTGTATTGCCGGCCAGAGTCCCCAACATTTCTCCCTTTTGTTTTACTATAAAAGGTAAGGCGGTAAGAAAGGGTGACTGGTGAGGTAGGAACGAGGGTCCTGTGCTTTCTAGTCTGCTTCCCGATATCTGGGGAAAGGGCAGCCCAGCCCCTGGACTGGATGCCAGCCATACCCTGTAACAGGTAGGGACTGAGAGATGCTGGAAGAACCTGGCAGCCAGGTCCCCGCTTGGATATGTAAATAGGCCCCTCAGTTAGCCATTTCTTTTGGGTTTGAGACCTAAAATCCCAGCCTTCTTGTTGATAATAAATGATAAGGAACAACACAATCTTTTCTGTGACAACTTCTTGTTGACATTGGGGCATCATTTGGGGGAGACCCAAGAAAGCTGGAATGTTGACCAAGGCCGGGATGAGAGAGAGATAGGAGTGAAGGCCCTTCACTTGTAGTTCAGGCTTTGCCGGACCATCTGGGGCTAGGTGCCTTGGAGCAGTTTGCGAGACTGGACTGGGACTAGTCGCTTTGGAGCCATGTAGGATGCAGATTTCACAGGGATGGCAAGTTTGGAGCAGTTTTCAATCTAAAACAGTGGAAATCAGAAGACCCTTCTGAGGGTCAGTTCACTCCTTCCACCATGTAGGTCCTGGGGATCAATCTGGGGTCCTCAGGCTTGGTGGCAAACTTCTCTACCCCTGAGCCATCTTGCTAGCGCTCAAACCCTCTTTTGAAAGTTTTTCGGCGTTGTCCCACACGTACTGCCACTTCTGCAACTGTCTCTATGCCATATTTGGGTACTAAACTGCCAAGACTGGAGAATCACATAACTAGGAGAACTGGGTTCAGAAAAAAATGAAAACTGCAGGGGGTGGGAAGCAGCATTAACTGGGCGGGACTTGGGTTCAGCATCAGCTGGGCGTGGCTTGGAGCGTGACCTTTGTGGTGCTGTAAAAACTCTTCAGACCTTGGTTTTCTTGTGTTAATTTTTAGCTCATTCAGTCTTTAGGACGGCAAACTTAGCCACCAGCCTTTGTAAGGACGGTTGCTATGGGATCAACCTCCAATGTCACCTCCCGGATTTGGATTCCAAGGCTGCTGTTTTCCAATTGTTTGTTCTTGGAGTTCAGAGACAGCCCTAAGCTGTAAAATGAAGTTTGTACTTATGAGATGGTTTGTTCTAAGGATGTCAGGCTGGTGCCTGGTAGGGGCTAAAATGATAGTGGTGGCAGCTGTGATGATAATCTGGCATCTCCCTTCTCTATCACACTGAATCCATGCCCCGTATACTCGGTTTAATTGGATCTCCGATTTCTTTATATGGCCGGGACCATATAGTTAAGTATACCTACTTCAGGAACTGGCTTGTGAGCATAACTCCATGACCTAAGAAGCTTGTTTTATTTCTTTGAAAAAAAAAAAAAGATGTCTTCAGGAAACCTACTGAGTGATAGAAATGTCTCTTGTGTTGATAGAAGTATCTATCTATACTTGTCCACATGCATTCCATCATGAAATTTAGCTATATGCATTTCTCAGTATTGTACGATACCCTGCAGGGGGGAAAAAGGCATGCCCTCCACAAAAGCCACAGGACTCCTTGCATGAAATTTTGATATACACTCAGAAAATTCTCCAAGGAAGGCTGGAAGAGGCGGTATAGTTTGGCCAAAGCAGAGAAGGATTTTCTGCTTAGAAACATCCAGTCTCCAGTCTTGGTTCCTCTGTCTTCTAGCTGGTAAATTATTGTGATAAATTTGAGTGTGTGTGTGTGTGTCCATGTGATAAGGATCACATAAAGAAAGAGAAACACACATTTACAAAACCAAAAGAAATGCAAGCCTACCATGGAGGACAATTACAGGATTAGCCCCGATGATCTGGGCTGCGAAGGTGTCAGCTTCATAAGAGGAACCTCCAAATAACAACTTCCTTTTAGAAGCAGGTTATTCGGGATGCTGCTAAAAATACTTTGGGGTTCTGCACAGTCTCTCTTCTCTCAGAGATCCCCAGTCACTTTGTAAACATTAATTAACGTGAGCCCTTACCTCAGCAGCACTGGTGAGGTGAATTGGTTGGCTTGTAGGTCTTTTGCTTTTCTGTCACCCTGTGGACGCTGAGTCTGCAGTAAATGCTTCCTCAGCAGTTTTCCTGGAATGGAGCTGGTTGTGCCATGTTGCACTGTGGCTCTTCTGTGTTGCGCTGTGGCTCTTTTGGACAAAATGTCTCACGAGGAACTTGGTGTCTTCAGGGAGGCAGCAAAACTCTCTGGAACCCTACCGTGCTGTGCCTTTGGACTGAGCACATTTTTAATTAAATGGCTCTTTGTAAATTAAAGCTAGGAATTTGGGTCAGTAGAGGGTTATTTGATTTTCTGTGCAGGCATGTCAGTTCCTTGTTGGGGTGTTTGCAAGTGTGTTTCCTGAAACATCATAATAAGGACCTAGTAAAACAATGAGGGATCAGTTGGAGACCTGAGGTCACAGGTGGGGTGCTGATGGCCTCTGAGTTGGAAGAAGGCTCCTGAGTCTAAGTCTGTTGCTACCTGTAACCTTGGACCAGATAACAAGTTCATCTATAAAATGGATCTGATTATCATTCACCTGTATCTGACTCTGGGGTCAGACATCCCTGTCAGCCCAAGGTTTCCCATCTGTAAAATGGGTATTTACTGTAGGAATAATAGCTACATTTGCAATGCTTATTATGAGCCAGGCACTGTTTTTAATGACTTCTATGTATTACAATTATTACAATCATATCAGTTGATATAAAAGACAATCTCCAAATCTCAGTCGAAGGTCATTCTTCTTCTCTTAAACTCTGATTGGTTGAAATGTGGGCCTGAGGAGCTCAAGAGTATCATTTAGGTACCAAGGCCTGGCTGATAAGGAGTTTTGCTCTGTGTGGCTTCAGTGTGTAGCACCTCCTTTCCATTCATCCAGCCGACAGACAGAGGAAGCCTGGCAAAACAAGGGGCTTAAGAAAACTATTTACAGGACAAGTCACTTTGTTCATGGATCACTAGCCACATCTAGCTACATCTGTCTTGTTACCACACACACACACAAATATATGTCTTCATGTCATTTTTTTCTCTCTGACCATTGCTCCAAGTCAGGTCATTCACTACTTTTAATGGGATTATTCATGATTTAGGGACCTGTAGCCAAGGTGATATATTACCTGCCTATCTGTAGTCACACAGCATATTACAACATGGTGGGATGCCCACAGTGAAACTACTTCTTAGCAAAGGGACTAGAGAGAGACACGTGGCAGGCTCTGGTCCTTAGTAGTCATGAGAGCTTGTCAACTGAACCCTGTGTGCATGACCATGGCTAAAATTTTTAGATTAGGCCTAGATTCTACCCTCTGGGAAGAATTTGCTGGTTCATTGTTCTCCCCACTCCCAGCTCTATCCAGCGTGAAGATTTTCTTTTTCTTTTATTCTTCTTGGCCACACTCAAAGTGGGTCTTGCAAGGTATGGCCTCTTTAAAGGCTCTAAATCTTTTGTAATATAGCTTTTCCCCTAGAACTTTTGGATATCAAGAATTATTTTCATTGCTCTAGCAATAAGACCTTTAAATCCCAAGCTTAGAGATTTTCGCCAGTGCAGTTTAGAGGGATTGTCATCGATGCCATTGTATTCGTCAGCTTTGAGTCACCATGCTGAAATGCATGAAGCAACTACATTTACAAAGAAAAAAAGGTTCATTTAACTCAGTCAAGGTTATGGTCCCTGATTCGCCTCTCTTCCATCAAGGATTCTATGGAAATTGCCATTGCAACTGTCAATGACTAAAGTTTCTGTTGGAGTGGGGTCACCTTTTAAGTCAAGGATAGGGAGGGAGGGAGGGAGAGAGGTGGAACTAAAAACTAAACTTGGGCTTTTAAACATCCTTCTTAGGTGAACTACCAAATAGTCACTCAACCACCTTCCAAAGGCACCTCCACAGTGACTCAGAGTTCACCAACTAGGTCCCACTTCTCAGAAGTACTGTCTTGGGAATCCAGGATTTAATCACAATGAGCCCTTGGTGGATGCTCAAACCACTCCCAGCAGACATCTAGAGTGTTAGCAGCCTCACTCAAGAGTTATTTCCTGGACCAGATCTTGTAGCCTGGCCATGCTTTGCCTCTTTACTCGCCATTTCCTTTTCTTTCTCAAATTCATGGCAAGCACGTTGACGCTATTAGGCTTATGGGGAGGTTTACAGCACTAATCTTGTACTTATTCACTTTACAAGTCTTCTTAACCTTTTCTCTCATTGTTTGGGGGGGTCTAGAAATTGTTGCCTTTGCCACCTCTCCACTATTCCTTTCTGATTTGACTTGCAAACTGGCTTACTTGTGCCCCAGCTAATAACTGCTAAACTCAGAGTTTATCATCACAGTCTATTGCCTTAATCTCCCCTAACCTCTTTCTACAGAGCTACAGCTCATTGGGCGTTAGTCCTGATGTCTAAATTACCGCAGATGACAGTTGAATCAAACATTTTAACACTGCATACATAACATGGGACTCCTGTCTTCTGCCTTCTAATCATGTCACATATATTAAGCGCCTCCGTTCTGGTAACTATTTCTATGTTAGAGTAAGGCTGAGTCATATACCAGGTAAGTCCTGATATCTTAGTGGCAGAACACAATACACTTGTTTCCTGGTGTAGCTCAGTGGTAGCGCATTTGCCTAAACACAATACCACTGATCTGTGGCATTGCAAAAATCAACAACAAATTTTGTTTTCTTTTTCATGTAGACTCCAGCTGATAGGAGGAGTAAGAAAGATGGAGTTGTTGCATGAGAGGATTTTGTGGGGCCGTTCTGGGTATAGCAGTCCCAATGACCACTTCTCTGACACGTGGTCTTAATGAGATGCAAAGAGGCTTGGAGTTACGACTTCTTGATAAGCAGCTAATGGCCCCAACCCCAACCTTATGCCCTTTAGATATCTAGACACTTCAATACCTGTAGGTAGGTGTTATTATCAACACTCTTTTGAATATTGGGAAGTTGAGGAACAGAAAGTTTAATGAGTTTGTCTAAGGTGGCACGGCTTGCAAGTGACCAGGCCGCATTTGCACATCAGTCTCTCTGTTCTTCCTTGAGTATGTGAAGATCAATGTGCTATCATAAATATGAGATGTTTATTCTGCTCTCTCTTCCATGACACACATTTAACAGCTGCCGTCTTTATCTTTATGACTGATGGTGTCTTTCTGCGCCGGAAGTGGTGTGGATTACAGTGATGAAGCTCTCAGGCATGGGAAAAATACAAGCTTTCAGGGACTCGAATCCCTAGAAATTCTGAAAACTGAATCAAGCACCTGCCTTTTCTCCTCTGACATCCCTTGCCTTTTGTTTGCAGAGGGGGCTGTCACTTGCTAGACCAGGTGCTAGTCTAGGCTTTCCACATCTTCCGTGTGACCCCGTTTCATCTGCACATGGATCTTGTGAAATGAGTGTTCCTGATCTCTATTTTTCTGGGGAGGAAACTAAAGCTCCACCAAGTTCAGCCACTGGTGTGTGTTGCCCCAATATTATAAGTGAGGGGTTTGGAATTTGGGCTCCAGAGTCTTTGCTTTGAGCTTTTAAAACCCAGTGGAGAGATAAGAATCCCAGGTACCACTAAGAGGCCCCCAGAAAAAGACCCTCAGCATAACCAACAGGGTATGGCTTCTTTTGGCACCAGTATCAACCCTGATGGTCAACATATGGGGACACAGGAAGGACACTTTATAACCCAAGTCAGTGTCCTTCTCCATGGCTGCTCAGAGTCTCACTGCTAGCCTTTGATCAGATCACAGTGTAACCTCAGCCAAGGCCCAGGGGCAGTGGCTTGCTCACTATCCCTAAAGGATGCTCTCTGCATACTCTGCATTCAGGGCCACATACCACTTCACACGCAGAACTGAAGGCACAGGTCTGTGGCACATGGAGTGAGCTTAATCCACTTCTCCAGGGGTGGAAGCTGAAACTTGTCTTCCCCAAGAACCACAGAACTGGGTTAGGGGGACAAAGGTACAAATTCTGCCTTTAGTCCCTATAAGCCAGGTGACATCGGGCAAGTCCCTTAGTCTTTTCCAGACTCAGTTCCTACACCTGCAGCGTGAGAATAATGGTAGTTCCCCATCATAGGCTGTTGTTGGGAGGACTGAACAAGTGGCTTCATGGAAAAGTAGAATAGTGTTGGGTGCCACAATAAATACTTAATGGGGTGGCTATTATTTTTAAATGCTCATGTAGTCCCAGACTCCTCGCTCCCAGAACCCTGTCTCACTGGGTGAAAAATTTTAAATAGTGTACAAACAATCAGGCTCAACATTTACTGACTGAGAAACTGGGTAAGTCATCTAGACTCTCCCTGACTGTCTTCTCTCGTTCGGTGAGACTATCGCGAAGCACAACCCCTGCCATGCACAAATTGATGACTTTATTCTGCTCCTTATGGGTTGTTTCCACAGGTGCTGTGTTAGATATTAGGCAACCTGGTCCCTGCCTTCCTGGGGCTTGCAAGCTTGTGAGAAATTTATTCACTGAAATAATAATACAGGTGTGAATTTGCATCTTGGCTCCTGATACAACAGAGAGATTCATTGAGTTGTGAGTCTCTGATGACGCTGATATGTTTGGGAGCATGGCCGGGGGTGGTCTCTGTAAAGAAAGAAAAGCTTCAATTTGGTGGAGAGGAAGAGTAAGTATCCTGTAGATGTAAGTAGCACGTGCAAAAGGCCTGTGGCAGAGGGGAGCCTTCAGGAAGAAAGAGGAGCCTGTGTGGCTGGGATGGGAAAAGAGGGATTGAAGGGAGATAGGGAATGGTTAGACCAAGCATCTGCTAAATTAAGTCTCTTTTGGGATCCCTAGAGAGCCTCCAAAAGCTCTCTCTCTCTCTCTCTCTCTCTCTCTCTCTCTCTCTCTCTCTCTCTCATGTGTGTCCCCCTCTTCATATATGTGCACATGTGTGATGTGCATGGCGTGTTCATGTGCTTATGTGTGCACCTGTTTATGGAGCTCAGAAGTCAATGCCTAGTGTTCTCCCTCCCTCTCCGCCTTATGTTTTGAGGTAGAGTCGCTCACTGACCCTGGAGCTCACTGATCCAGTCAGGCTGGCTCCAGAGAGCCTTCTGTCTAAGCCTACTTCAGTGACCCCAGTGCTAGCATTACAGAGAACCATACTTGCATCTTTCTGTGGGTTCTGGGATCTGAACTTGTGTCTTTACCCAGACCTTGGGAAGCACTTTAGGAGGGAGTCTGTGATTAAATATGTATTGTAAAAAAGTTCATGTTGGTCACAGTATGGAGAAGGGGTGAATGTGGGAAGACCAGTTAGGTACTGACATCCTCCTATTTGATACGAAAAGAATCTGAGGATGCAAGACCTTTGGGCACTTGCCCAGAGCTAAGACCATCAACAGCAGAATAGGAACTCAAGTCCCAAGAACCTCAGACCCTGCCTTTCTCTTTCATCATCCCGAGGGAGCATGTGGTTCACGTGGTAACACTTTACTAATGGGGAAACTGAGGTCCAGGGTGAGACACTGCCTTGGCCAAGACTACCAGGCAGAGCTGGAGCCAGTATTTCACCCAGATTCTTAGTCCACCTCTCATCTATGACTCCTGGGAAGGAGACCACCTTCTGGTCACTTCCAGGAAGCAGAGCCCCACTGTGGCATCTTGCCTTTCGCCTTCCATCTCACAGTGGATGTGGACGCAGGAGCATGCACAGGTCTCTTCCGTGTCTGCTGAGCCAGCTAGAGCCATGGCTGTGAAGATCAGGCATGCAGAAAGAGGAGTGGAACGAACGTCTCTTGGCGCATTTATGTCTGAGAGCCAGTCAGGATGGCTGCCAGACAAAGGGATTGAAATCTTTCAAGAGCTGTGACTACCCTAGAAGTCATGTGGATTAACCGAGTTCCTTTGGGTGGCAGGTCTTATTGTTTGTCCCTGATCCAGCACATGGTACCACCCAGGGAGTGTGATGAGCGTAAGGAGTCTGTAAGTGTGAATCAGCACTTCTCTTTGCCTTGATACTTCTAGGAAGCTCAGCTGCTGAGAGGTAGGCAGGGATAGCCAGCCACTCCCTCTTTTGACCTTCGGCCCTTCCTCTTGGGCCTTTGGTTTGCTGACCCCGAGGGATCCTGTCCTGAACCAAGGCAGACTTGCCTCTTGCAGGTCAGAGTGGGTTTATTATATTCTCAAATGTTGGCTCACGTGGAAACTGCACCTGTGGCAATAGCCACTGAGGTGAGGTCCACAGAGGCATGAGCTTGACGTGGACAGGACCTTGGATTGTGAGGTAAGGTCGAGCAGTACCTCGGAGGAGAGAATTAGCAGGGCTGATGACAGCTACAGCACCAGTGTTTCAGTGAGTGCTAGTCAGCATCCTTCCAGGGATGGTGGTGCCGCAGGCCCTCAAGAAGTCTGCTAGGGAGGGTGTGGCAAGGATGCAGCCCCATCAGAGACTGGCACCTGTGCCCAAAGAGCAAGAAGTTGAGGAGAGCAGGGAATCTCTACCCATGGGCAGCTCTGGTCCTGCTCTTTCCCTGTCTTGCCCTGCCCCTGCTGCTGTCTTCTGCAGACACCATTTTGGGGCTAGATACGAGTGACTTCTCAGACACTCAGACGGTGATGTTTGCATTGACAGATAGTCACGGACAGTATTCAGGAGAGAGTAGGGTGCCTGGGAGATCCAAACGGAAATCCCAGGCATAGGAGTCTTTTATTATTCTTATTATTTTCACAGAAGTCTTTTAAAGGCATGAAGTGGAGCAAGGTCAGCGTGGGAGGGAGTGAGGAGGAAGGAGGGCAGGAGTTGAGCTCTTCCCAGAGCAAGGCAGGCAGAGAGGAGGAAGCAGCAAGGAGAGACAGCAAGAGCGGCTGGTGAGAAGCCTGATTTGTCCATAGGTCAGCAGAAGGTTGGGCTTTCTTGGAGAAGAAAGGGCGCATAGTGGCAGGTGACATGGAGGTGTGGGAATGTGAGCCTTGGTGCTTACAGGAGCTTCTCTGCTTCAGATCTGAGGAAGAGGCAGAAGCTTACCAAAGCCACACCCTTTGCCATGACCCAAAGGATGCTTGCCAGGATTCCCAAGAGGAAGGAGGGAATGAGTCTTCTATATGTCACCCACGATGCTTTCTCTATGGGCTTTATCACCCCCAAGCTCCATAAAGGACCTGAGGGACCTCAGGGTTGGTGGAAGGTAAACAAGCTTCCAGCCCTCACCAGGCACACTCCTTGACAGGCTGACTCCTCTCATGTTTTATCAGCACAGGGCTTTTGTACAGTACTCAGTCTGAAAGCCTTGGCCTGGAGCCTATCCAGGGCTTCCTGCCCTAACATCCCAGAGGCTCTGAATACCTAAGCTGGAAACCCCAAAGCATGATGCTGAGGGTCCCAGAAGCAACTGGGCCAGAGGGTTTGGGGAGGAAAAAGAGAGGTGGATTCTGAGCTTGGAACCCTTTGATAGAGCTCTAGATTGGGGAGGGGGGAGAGGTAGACACCCACTGTTGAAACTAAACTGAGCTGGAAGCTTCAAACAACTGCATGCTTCAAAGTAGGAGGTTCTGTCTGGTCGTTAAGGATTCTGCTTTTCATCCATGAAGAGAAGGAACGCGACCCCTTCTGCGCCACATCCTTATGCCCCAGGTGGCACTTCTGATTCCAGGGAGCAGAGGCAGAACTCATCAAAGTCATCTCTGAACCAAAAATATCCCTGTCCAGCCAGACGCTTCTCAACCTTCCAAGCCAACAAGCTCGCTGTCATTGTCAGGGCCAGCAGCAGCATCTGTGGCTCCCAGGAGGCTGTCTTTTAAAACTGGCTTGCTCTGAAACTTGGGGATGTTTGTTTTTCATCCTAAGAAGTTTTGTGGCTGAACAGACAGGATCCGTCATGATTCCCAGACCCTGATGTAAGCAAATAGGGACTTGAAGCCACCGAGACTCATGGGGCTTAAGTTACTTATCCACAGAGCTGTCAGATCTGGATGGTTTGACCAGTGTCAGTCTGTGGTCGGTTCATCTGGGCTCAATCTCAGCACTGTCCTTTGCCAGCTCCACCGCTTTGGGAAAGTCCTCTTGATGCAAGTTTCTTCCCTCAGCAGTGTGGTCACTTCAGTGTTTAGGGGCAAAAATGAAACAACTCATTGCTTATAAACACTTAGTGAGTACTTGGCTTACTCCTAAGTGTATCACAGCACTTACCAGTTTAACTAAGCTATTAATATCTCCTGGCCACCGTCCTCTCACTAAGACAGCATTTGGCCCACAGTAGGCACTTAGCCATAATTGTTTAGTGAGTGAATGAGGCTATAGCATTTAGTGGGTGAATGGGGCTATTTTGTTGAGGTATACACTCAACAAAATAGGGATTTGTTTAACACACTGCCATCTCCCCAACACTTAGAAGAGTACAAACTTAGTCTTGGGGGCTTGGTTAATGGCTAAACCAAGAGCCCTTCACTAATCATGGCCCAGATGGCTGTCTGGAATCTGCCTCTATGTTTCTGATTTCTCAGGCGTGAAAAACCCTGCGCTTCAGAGCTTGCTTCTCTTTGAAGAGCAGAAAGGAGCACTCATAGTTCCTTTGTACCTCCTTTCCGAGTGGGAGATGACACTGTACCCTAGTTGAGATTCAGCCACCGTGTCAGGATGGACTCTTGGATCTGTGAACTGAGGGAAGCTCCATGCAGCCCATGCCCTCGTGCAGTCTGGACATCAGCCTGGGTTCATAAACCAGGCCTTTGCGGGGACTCACAGACTTACCTGGCGTCCCCGCTACCAGCTGGTGAGTGTGCTGGGTAAAGCCCCAGGGTGGTGTCTCCATGATGCACACGCCTTGGGGGGGAAAAAGCAACAAAGTTTTGTTCTCTGTCCTTACCTGTGATTTTGTTCAGTAAGCCGGTCACATGCCGGGCTCTGCAGAATGTTGTCCCAACACCGTCTCATTTAATTTCTCCGGCACCACCTACGAGGGCAGCATTACTGCTTCACTGCACAGCCTAAGAAACTCAGACAGGCTGTTGACTGGCTCAAAGGTATACAGTGAGAGGAACTGGGGTACAACCCTGGCCACCCAGCCCACTGTCACCACACCCTGTGAACCACATTGGCAGCCCATTGCAAGGCTTCCATGTGGCATCGTCACTATTCTTTCTGGGGAGAAAGGGGCTTGAGACAGGGTCTCACTATCTAGCTCTAGCTGGCCTGGAACTTACTATGTAGACTAAGGAGTCCTTGAACTCAGGGAGAGTCACTTGCTTTTGCTTCCCGAGTATTGGGATTAAAGGCACCACACCTGGCTTATAGTCGGCACTCATAAATGCTCTGTTGATGTGAGACATAGCCCTGGAGCAGGAGTTTAGTTCCATGAAGTGGGAGTCAGGGGTAGCCATTAGGTGAACTGTCAATTAACTGAGTCAGACTGGAGATGTAGAATTATAAAGTTCCTCATGTTGTGGTGACCCCCACAACTGTAAAATTATTTTTGTGGCTACTTCATAACTGTAATTTTGCTACTGTTATGAATTATAATGTAAACATCTGATATGCAGGATATCTGATAGGCGACCCCTGTAAAGGGGTTTCAACTTCCTGAAGGGGTTGTGACCCACAGGCTGAGAACCACTCTTCTAATCCTTCATCTGGGGAATGGTTCAGTACCTACAATACGCCAGGCCAGCACGCCCTGCTGCCAGTGTCGCTGCTGGTTTTATGACCGAAAGGACTGTAGCCATTCTGCCCTTAGAGCAGTGTGATGTTTACTGATTCTGATACTTTATCTGAGCTGGTTTATAGAATGCCTGTGGACTCACTCAGGCCTGTTTCCCCCACCCCACCCCAACCCAGGTACCAAGCACACCGGCCATCAGGGTGTGTGATGTTTGGCTTTGGGCCTTACTGCGTGAGCATATTCTTCCTAGATGGGAAGGTTCTGATTTTCCTAGCATGGTCATGAATCCTTAGACTTCATACAAAATGAGCAAAATCTAAGCGGTCCTTATTTTCTTCCGAACATAACAGAGTGACTATGGATGTCTGTCTTTGGCCTCTTCACTGCAGTTATTGACTCTGGCTTTGCAGTTCACACTGTCCAGAGATGATCATTGAAGTTACTGGCTCCTTTCCTGGGGCCAAGAATCAAGGTGCTTTGTGGAACGAAATGGGTTTTTGTTTCAATATCAAGAAGCCCAGCAGAGGCTGGCCGGAGACAGGGTCCTCAAAGAATTTCCTTCCCCACCTGAGGCATTGCCGACATTCTCACAACACGTCTGTATTTGTACATTGTGCTCTGAAGTTGTCTATAGAACCTGGTGCGAAACTGGGACCCAACAGAACCAGGAGCCCCTCTCTGCCTCCTCCCCTCCTGTGAGGGCGCAGTGACGTCTGTGGATCTGAACTGGAAGATGTTTGGGCTCGGACACCTGGAGGCAGGGAGGGGGCAAGGTGGCTCCTTGTTTTCATAATTCACTAGAGTCCTGGAATAGCTGTCAGAGTCACAAGGTCAGGTCAACTTCCCGCTGTAGAGAGCAGGAGAGACAAGTACCGGCAGAATCCCCTTTCCCACCGCCATCCCAACCCCACTAAAAGCTAAAACCCTTGTGGAAGATTCACCGGAGAGCTCTCAGGATTGAGTCCTGCCATAATTAGCTTCATTTATTACCTTGACACATCTAGGAGGAGGAAACCACACCAGAAAAATTGCATCCAGCATATTGCCTTTGGGTATATCTGTGGGGGTGTTTTCTTGATCACTAATGGATGTGGAAGGAGCCAGCCCACTGTGGGTGGTACCATCCCATGGTGGTTGGGTCTGGGCTGTATAAGGAAGGCAAAATAAGGGAAGCAAGCCAGTAAGCGTCATTCTTCCATGGTTTCTGCTTCAGTTCCTGCCTCTAGGTTCCTGCCTTGAGTTCCTGCCCTGGCTTCCCTCAGTGATGGACTTTAACTTGTAAGCTGAAATAAACCCTTTCCTCCCCTAGCTGCTTTTAGTCGGTGCTTGATCACAGTAAACTATAATAAACCTCTCTCTGGTGAGTCCCTGCAAAGCCACACACCCCTAAGCGTGCTTGCTGAAGAACTGTCCGGCATTGGTGAAAGTCTAGAATCTGCTGAAGAGAAACATCAAGGCTGTGCTGAACCCCTCCCTCAGCCAGTCTGGGTATCTAGGGGACATAGGTGAACACGGCATGGGGGCTGCCTGGACAGTTCTGAAGATGAGACTTCCAAGGAGTACTTCCAAGAGTACCTGAAGGAGGAGAACAGGAGGGAAGAGGAATTAACATGCCATGGGCTTGCTCAGTCCCTCCAAAGAAGCTCTCAGCTGGAAGGACCACATCATTCTACTACTAGGCTTATCCCATCTGCCAGTGTCCAGAGTCAATGAGCCCTGTTCACCATCCCTACTCAGAACATCCCAGGAACCTCTGGACCACAGCAGCCTTCTTGATGGAGCCTTCCTTTAATCATCTTGTCCTTGTCCATCACCACTGATGTCCTGGGTCATCCCTTAATGACTGCAGGGTTAAGTACAAACTCTTCTCCCTGGCACTCCCAGATCCTGACTTAGAGGATCTTGTCAACCACAGATAACCCCACTCACACTTGCATTCTTAATTCAAACTTCTGTTCAAGGTGCCTACCTGGACCGACTCTGTTCCTACCCTCTTAGCCCTTACTCTCCGTCTCAAGCCTGCATCTCTTTCCCGTCTCTGAGTTTCCACCGCTCTTGCTGATTGTCCGCAAGGCTCCTTGGGAGTGTATTAAACAGGCTTTACAGTGCTGGGACAATCTTTGATCCTTGCAGCCATGTATGCCTGACTCTTTCTGAAGCCACAGGGTCCTTGAAAGTCGGGTTAGGATTTTCTAGTTACTCTGTGTCTTTTCTGCTCTCCACTCACTGAGGTGCCTCCCGATCAATATTCCGCCATGGAGTACAGGCTTGTTTCCAATTAAAGCACTCTCCAGGGGTGACTGTGTCACACTTGACCAATAATGATACTTGACTTAAATGCACTGGACAGCCTAATGCCAGATTATATTTGGCAGACATCAAACCAAAGCAAGGTGCTTAAACAAGGTAGGGAGCTGATTTTCTGTCTTAGCCTACAATAGTCTAAGGCAAGTAGATAGTCCGTGGCTAGGAGATGGATTATATAACATCCTAGGTTCCTTCTGTGTTTCTTCCATGCCATCCTTAGCACACGGCTTCCAGTTGCAAGGTAGCTTCATAGTCCTAAGATGACTGTCACTGCTCCGACAATCACATGTATGATCTTATGCAAGATGAAGTCTAGTGACTGGCAAGGAAGCATGTCTGCAGGTGGAGTCCACTCTTTGAATATGACTCGTCGCCTCTAAAACTCACTTTGCAATCTGATTGCAGATGGGACACTCCTGCAGCTGGGGCTGGGGTCCGCTGCTCCACGATTTCCCTAAATAGAGAAGGTGCTGAACTCCCCCTAAAGAAAAGCCAAGAAACCTAGGGTTACAACGAGAGCAACAAGAACAATAGTCATCTAGTGATGTTGTAGTCTCCCAAATTTGAGCTGCTGTTGAGCAGGTGCCAGGGTAGGCTTTAGGACAGGAGTGGGAAGGGACAAAGCATGAGCTGTAAGCTGAGAGGGGACATGGAGTAAAAGAAAATGAAGGATGAACCAGAGAGGAGTTGGCCACCCAGTCCTGGGCTCTGTGATCTCAAGAAGCTCTGTCCATTCCAGACTGACTATATTCCCAGTGTTTCACAAGACTATCTCATTTGATCCCCAGAGTAATCCAATCCCACATGCTACAAGCTGTCACCAGACCCATTTACTGAGGAGGTTAAGTGACATGGCCTGAGATCCCTTCATCAGTAAGCAGTAGAATCGGGGTTCGCCTGGGACTGCTGAGAGAGTTACTGGCAGGCCAACGCCCTTTGAGCTCCCAACACCCTGGGAGAGATGGGCCAGGCAGGGATTCCATTATAGGATGGACAGGGTGCTCCTGAGGCATGTTTCCATCAGAATTCAGGGAAGACGGACGCAAAGGCTGATCTTAGAGGACTTTGTGGCAGAAGCCCACCAAAGGAAGCACAGTAGACCATGAGGAGAGACACCCCAGATGAGGACACAGCCTTTTGTGGTAGTACAAAGAGGGCATTTGGCAGTCTGCTGTCTCAGAAGCCAGAGACGACTGGTCCTTTGCATTGGAATGCTCTTCTTTTTAGCTAATAAGCAGTGCAGCGTTTACTGGAGGCAGAGCCCTTGGCTGTTGGTTGCTGACTGAGCACTTGCTGTAAGCCCCCCACCATCCTGCCCTTTCAGGACCCAGGAAGTGTGTCAGGGCTCTCAGGAACCAGGCACAAAAGTGGAGTATGTATGTGGTGCTTTGCAGTGACTATAGCAGCCAGCAGATCTCTTTAAAACTTACTGGGGGTAACTGGGGTTTCGTCTAACCTCGCTAGAATGCTATCATTTAAAGCAGCATGCCATGCTCTGCAAATCTCTACAGCATCTCTCTAACACGTCCATTTTCACTGGGACCCGGGAGTCACTTCAGCTGATAGCTGGGATGTTGGGGCTTTACTTACTGAAGCAGTCTTCGTGCCTTGGGGAGTGTTAATTTAGTACAACTAGTTCTGTGTGGCTGGAATTTATGGAGTCATATATGATCCTTGCCCTGTTTTAGAGTAGGTGATACTGAATAAAAGGGACTCTTTGTCATTGAAGATGTTTCAATTAAAAACTGCTACACAATAAACAACCCCAAGAGGACTGGAGAGATAGCTCAGCTCCTAAAGCGCTTCCTTGTATAGCAAGCAAGCATAAGGACCTGAGTTCTGTCCCCAGAACCCACATAAAAATGATGGGCATGGTGGCACACAGTTGTGATTCCAATACTGCCGAGGCACAGAGACGGGGGCCCCGAGGCTTGCTGGCCAGCCAGGCCAGGCTGCTTGATAAATTCCAGGCCAGTGAGAGACTCTGTCTCAAAGAAACAAGGTAGATAGCTCCTAAGGAATGATGCCCAAGGTTAACTCACATATGCATGTGCGCGTGCGCGCACACACACACACACACACACACACACACACCACAGTAAGAAACTATTTTACTTTGATCTCAGTGTTGTGAGTCAGGAGCTAGGGAAAGGCTCTACAAGGTGGGCAGGTTCATCCAGGGTGTGGTGGGGCCAACGTGGTGGGTGGGGCTGATAAGTATGTTCCCATGATGGCGTCTACACTCATGTATTTGGCATCTCCATGCTTCTGGACTCTTCTCTGCATTAGATTATGTCTTCCGTGGCTCATCCTACACACACCCTGGGCTTCTCACAGCAGGGTTCCCTTGGGGCAGTGGTTCCTCTTCTATGATGGCTGGTTTCCCAGAGTCAGGAGTGGCTAAAAGCCCTGTCCAAAAGTAGTGTGGACAGTAGTAGTAGTCCAAAGGTGTCGCTTTCCTCCCTGGCCAGAAGACAAGGCAATGACAAAGTCATGCTGGCCAAAAGTATGCACACAGGAGACTTTGCCTCTTGGGAAAATGACGAGCCACACAGGACATCAGGATGTGCCATGCAGGGTCTGGGGAAAGGACTCAGCCGGCAAAGTGCGTGTGGTGCGTCCCCAGAGCTCACACAACAATGCTGTGTGCAGTGGTATGCGCTCGTAACCCAGCAATGAGGAAATGGAGACAGGTGGGTTCCTATGCCTCACTGGGCAGCCAGCGGCACCAGCTGAATGAGCAAGTTCCAGGGTAGTGAGAGACATTCTCACAAAACAAGACAGATGGATCCTGAGGAAAGGCCTCTTTGGCATCTACACACATGCACACATGTGCATACATACCTGGACAGATGGACACACACACACACACACACACAGAGAGAGAGAGATGGGGGAGGGCTACTATTTAGTTAGTCATAAGGCAAGGTAGTGACCACAACCATAGCAGCACCAGGGACCGAGCAAAAGGATCTCGAGTCAGGTACGGCAGGGACATAGAAAGTTCTAGGAGATAGGCAGCTGCACCAACTTTTGAAAAATAAATAGCTTGCACATTCCTGAGAGAGGCAACAGCATATATGGATATGTGGTGATGGCGGGCAGTGGGGGTGGGGTGGGATGTGTCCTCATGAGAGTTTTATCCAGAAAGTCTACTCCCACGCTTCATTGCTTATATTTAATTGTAATTGGGCTTATGTTTTGCATATGCACATTCGGTGTTTGTGTATTTACATGTGTATACAGAGATATATGTAAACTCATAGATATGTATATACCCATACCCCAATACATTTCATATACATGAATATTTATACTTTTAGAGTTCTCCAGCTTTCCACTGAATACATCCTGAATGCCTCATGTGTGCCAGACAATATTTTAAGTGATGAAGGAAGAAAAGCAGTCAGAGGCTTGTTCATAGACCTTATGTTCTGTGATGGAGGCTAGCAAGAAACAAATTAATGTTTCAGTATGGGATGTCATTTCAAGTAGCGCTATATGATGAGGTAAGTTTGTTTTCTCTTTTCCTTCCTCTCTCCCTCCCCCCACCCCAGCAGAATCAGACAGTTTATTATGAAGAATACATTTCCAAGGGAGGAAGTGGGCCAGAGATGGAGGAAGGGTTATAAACCAAACCACAGTGTTCTATAAAGAATGAGGTTTTGTTTTGTCACATAAGTTAGCTTCTGTGGGTAATTAACATACCGTGCACTTTTGGGATGATTTGTGTAATGCAAAAAATATGTTTTCTCATGCTCTGTTACGTGTTTGCTGGTTGCTGGTGTGTGTGTGTGTTCCAGTCTTCCTCTCTTCCATCTGGCTTCTTTCATCTGCTAATTTTGAAACTTTTCTCTTTTGCATCAAATGTTCCCCTTAGACCTGTGGTCCAGAAATCTTCTGGGGGAGCTGGATGATGGTCAATCTTGATAACTTCTTGCTGTTGGGGCTTTATTCCTACCGAAGAGGGACCATGAAACTCTAGCTTCTGCCATTCATTGAGGACCTGAATTCCCTGGTGTAGGAACTGGCTGGAATCCCTACATCACACTGAGTATAGTCTGGAATTGCCCTGAGAAGACACAGCGCTTACAGGGACACTGAAAATACAATGTTTAGCCGGGCGGTGGTGGCGCACGCCTTTAATCCCAGCACTCGGGAGGCAGAGGCAGGTGGATCTCTATGAGTTAGAAGCAAGCCTGGCCTACAAGAGCTAGTTCCAGGACAGGCTCCAAAGCTACAGAGAGACCCTGTCTCAAAAGCCCCCCCCAAAAAAAATAAAGAAAAGAAAATACAATGTTTAAACAAAAGTGACTTGATTTGTGCTAACCAGTGGCCCCAGACAGTATAAAATCCAGTAAATACAAGGTCCTGTATTCCCAGGGGAGGCGCCCTGGGGGCTTTATTCCCAGAGGAACTACGCTTGGTTTGTTAGTCTTTTCATATTGTTTCGAGTTTAGGAGTGGGACCCCTCCAGCATTACAGAAGGGATATATCCATCATGGCAGGGAAGTCATGGCAACAAAGAGAGCAAGGGAGCAAAGACAAGGATGCTATTTTAGTTTTTCTCTTGATTTTATTTTATATTGTTTGAGACAGGGTCTCAGTCTGGTCCAGGCTGGCCTAGAACACGCATCTGTCATCCTGCCGTAACCTCCCAAGGGCTGAAAGTATGGGTGTTGAGCCGCTATGCCAAGTTTAGGCATGCTGTTTTAAAGTGCACTGCCTGGGGCGGGGGTCTCTCTCTAGAGAGTGACATTTAGCAGAAATGAAAGCATCTAGGGTGGAGTTCCAGGCAGAAGGGACAGCTGGAAGCAAGACTTTTGGCACCAGTGTGTTGTAACCTACTTGGGACTCACCTCTGCCTTGAGTTACAAGTCCTCCGTGAACCTGCCTTTTGTGGAGCTATGGGTTCCCCAAGTTCCTAAGGCTAGAGCAGGGGGTGCATCTTCCTATCTAGCACCACTGGCCTGCAGCTGATCTAAGGGTGCCCGTGGTTGGTGGACGGTCAACCTTGGAGTGCTGCAGGGGTGAGCGGCCTGCTACGGTAGCTACCTCCCACACTGAAATTCCTGGCCATGAGAGACTTATTTTCACTCAGGAAGAATCTGGCCTCCAGCAGCTGGGTCCCTTTCTAGCAGAGGTGTGGGACGGCATCGGCTCAGAAAGTGATTTCACTAATGCAGAAGTGTGCTGGGCTTCCCAAAGGGAATGGTGAATCAGAGCTAAGCTGCAGGAAGGTTCCCTGGCTACTCACCTCAAATTCATTCCATGCATACAGAACACACAACCAAGGCAGTGGGCAAAGTTTCACTCTCCTGCTTCAACTCCCAAATCTCAACCATTTATTTAACTTGAAATCCTTGTTTCTTCTACTGTAAAATGGGTATCCTGTGATAGATCCACCAGGCTTGACAAATAAAAAGACACAGTGCTGATTAAGTTTGAATATCATGCAAGCAAGACTTCTGTGTCCTGAAAATTACATTTTATCAACATTCTGTTCTAACTACACCCTGGTTTCTAACTGTAAACATTTCTTTAAAAATGACGAAGGCTGTAGCTCAGTGGTAAAATGCTCTCAGGTTCTACTCCCAGAATGTCCCCACCTCGTACTTTGAAATGCCTGACTTAGAGAAACCCATGCATTGCAGTGGTTCTCCACCTGTGGGCCGTGACCCCTTGGGTTACATATCAGATATTTACATTATGATTCATAAGTTACAGTTATGAAGTAGCAATGAAATAATTTTATGTCTGGGGGGGTCACCACAACGTGAGAAACTGTATTAAAGGGTCTCAGCGTTAGGAAGGTTGGGACCCACTGGCTAAGAGGGACACAGTGGCAGTGTTGTGTGGTGACAGATATGGCCAGGTACACACAGAGCTGGGACACACACTGCTGTCTCATCTGTCTTCATCTGGGATCTTAAGACAAATCCTGGCTCACCCTGACTGATTCCTGAGGCTTCTTCTGCTATGACCGTGACCATGTGATGGATGTCACAGAGCACAGACATGCCAGATTTGCTTTTCCATCTTGTCATCCATCTGGAAACATGAATCGTTTTCTTCTCTCTCTGAGGAGAGGGTGGCATTTGTTGACCCCAAAACAGACAATTTTCATTTTCTGTAGACTATTTAAATGTAGAACAGAAGCTGATTTGGACGGTAGAAACTTACTTTTCACTATCCCTGCAGTTCTCTGGTATCAAGGTGATCATTCACTGTTTTGCTTCCCTGCGAAGCCGTGGTCTTGTGTTTAGCCTACAGTCCCCTGAGGAGTGCACCCCTCTTTCTGAGGGCCATGGTGGATAGAGGATTGACCTGGCCTCCAGTACCCCTCTTCATCACCCTGTGAGTGAGTGGGTGGGACTGTGGGGGTCCCTTCTTCACTGGAATGATGAATCAGGCAGGGTTAGGAAGATTTGGACTCTTGTGCGTCCCATCATGGCTTGTCCTTGCTTCATTCCCTTGCATCTTCATTTGTTCATTTAGTAACTATCTGCATTCATTATGCACTTCAAATATTAATACAATGGTTAGTTAAGAAGTAGCCTTTTCCATCCTAGGCAGAACTTGGCGTTTTGGGAAGAGAGTGCAAGAAAAATATACTTGTGCTTCATTGTGAAGCCCCTCGGAGAAGTTTGGTGTTTGTTTCAGAGCAGTGGGCAGACAGGATAGGTAAGGCTTCAACTGGCTTTCTGGGTTGTAGCTTGCGTAAGATTGCCCAACAAAGGCAATGTGGGTCTTGGGTGCCACCTCAGTCACCAATCTACCCAGGGTCGTGATAGTCTGGGGCTGTGCTATTCTGGAAATCAGGAGGAGAGTGTAAGTGACTTTATACTTTTGAGCCTTGTCTCTGACTCCAGGACTTGTGGCATGAAGGAACAGGAAGACAGGCAGTCAGGAACTTGGAGTCAGTGGGGAGACAGTGGGAATGCAGAACAGTAAAAAAAAAAATGGAGCCCAGGGCTTCCCAGCAGCCTGTGTGCGTGAGCACAGGCTTCTCATTTCCTCCCCTGACTCAATGAGGTGAGGAAATCATTCAGGAACAGGAATTGTTTGGTCTGCAGTGGGCACCCTACGTGGGCTGACTGTTCACTTGTTCATGGGTCCCCAGGAGAAGTCAAACCACACTCATTCCAGCTAGCAGAAGGCTTTCTCAAGGCATTGGTGTATAGTGATGCATTTGATTGCTGAGTAGCACTGGAGCTCTGGATACCCCATGCACCGTCCTAGGGGTGCCTACTCTTACATGCAGGTTAATCACAGACTAGCCAAGAGTCTTCCAGCTTACAGGACCTTTCCCACACCTCCCCAGGCTGCCAGGCTGTTCTTCCAGGTTCTCCTGAGTGGCAGCGCTGGGCTGGTGGCCTGAGAGGTAGCATCCCATGGGCTTAGACTTTCTGTGTTGTAAATGACATGCTCTGCCCAGAAGGCAGCAGGTGGGGTCTGGACTGCCTGGGACAGCTGGTGCTTGGGAGGCCTGGGCATCGCTGTCCAGCTGTCTCCCTTCTCATCAGGGGACACAGCAGCTCCTCAGGCTGACAGACACAAAGCCATTTTCTGATCCCGTTATCTATTTTCATCTCCTCACCACAGGCTGGTTAACTTGGAGCTCAGAACTCTATTTTCTTCCTCCACTGAAGCGCTTCTCCAGCTTTCTATTACAAGGCACAGGGGGATACAGTGGAGCAGTAATAAAAATAATAGTGAGTTTGCGCCAGCCCAGAGCAGAGCCTTCACAGCGGATAGTCACTTTTGACTGCTGAGTAACCAATATCACTCCTTTAAAGTGACATTGCTGGTGGACAGGATTCAAATCCATTACCCATATGTTCTAGACCTTTGCCATCTGTGTGGTGCCTCATGGAAGCCTTTTGTCATTTGACCGGTGACTTGTCTAACTTTTTTTTTGTTCAGCATAAAATTTCCTATGCAAAGCTTATGACACAGAGGGTCTGATGGGCTAGTCATGTTGGTGGTTAGAACATTAAAATATGCACTATCGAAATAAAAGTGTTTATCCGTGGATCAGCTAGACCTCTTGGGGGGGCACAGCTGGGGGCAGATACAGCGTGGTGGACAGTGACCTGCTTATGAGTCTGTTCCCTCCCTAGATTACCATGTATCATAGCACTTGGTTGGTGGGTGGTCATAGAGTGGATACATTGTAACAATATCTTTACTGATGGAGAGGAGGAAAGACTGTTCATGCCCACTATTAGATGAGGATGGGGTGGGGATGAGGAGATGCTTAGGGTGTGTGTGTGTGTGCATGTGTGTGTGTGTGCAAGTGTGAGCAGGCGCATGTATGTGTGTACTTATACAGGCTATTCTTAGTGGCCCAGACCCTACCAAGCAGGCTAGGCTGGCTAGCCAGTGAGCCCCAGGGATACATTTGTCTATACTTCCCCAGCACTGGGATTACAAATGCTCAACACTACACCCATTGTTTATCATGGGTTCTGGGGTTGGTTCAAACTTAGTTTCTTGTCCTTGCACGTTAGGCACTTAGGAACCGAGCATTCTCCCTGGCCCATTGTAGGGTTTCTGACAGCTGTAGCCACCATAGAGAAAACAAGGAATGACATTCTCCATGAGAACTGTTTCTATTGCTCCAAGCTCTTGGTTTATGAGACCGAGGACCCTGTCACCTGATGGCAATCCTTCTTCCAGCCATGCTGACCTCAGTCAGTCTTTTAGCTGAGAGGGGTTCAGCCCTGCATCCCACTTCCTGCATCCTTTCCCTAGGATAGTATCACCTAGAGATTTGGTGCCCTCTCCTCTAGAGGCAGCCACAGAAGTCTAGCCACAGAATAGCAGCTGAATAAAATCTGTCAGGAACCCAATCTACAGAATTTACTAAGGACCTACTATGTGCCGGGCATAGAGCTCGTGCACCTGGGTGTTTTAATGCTTTATTCAGATTGGATCTCCTGGACATCAACACCGAGCTTGAAATCTGACCCCTGAGTTGAAAGTAAAAAACCTCAGCCAGTGTTAGCTCAGAGTTCAAAACATAATTCATCTCCCATGAGCTTGGCAGCAAGGGTCCCCATCCCGCAAGGTCTCAATGGGAAGAAGACAGGAGCTGATGGATCTCTGCTTTTAAAGCTTTTCTGCGGAGAACAACAAAGTTGTTGATTCTCTATAACTTGTTCTATTGAAAAATCCTGCAAGCCTGCAGCATCCCTTCCTTCTCTCCCATCTTCTTGCTCCATCACCCTCCAATCCCCTCTTCTCTCTCTTTCTTACTCTCTTTTCCTCCCACATAATATAATATTGAATTATATACATTGTATCTGGCACTGTTTTGAGATCTACAGGCAAACAGTACAAACAAAATCTCTGGCCCTCAGTGGAAGTTGCATTCTCCTGGGGGGAAGAGAGGAGTGAGTTCAATTCTTAATATAAAATATAGAGTATGTTGCTGGGTGGGGGGCGGGAGGATAACGTGTTACAGAGAAGAACAGAAGCCAGGGGTGAAGGTTATAAGTGATGGAAGATTTTATTTTAGCTGGAGCAGTGGGAGAGAGCATCGCTGAAAGAACGATACTGTAGAAGGTCTCTAAAGAAGTCAGCGAATGAGCTGTGCAAACGGGGACACACTGCTTTGTTTGGGGCTTATGGAAGCATCTGGAGTGGTTTGAACAAGAAGACAGGTAACAGAGTGGAGGTTTGGGGTGTGTAGCCAGACCTCAGACGGGATTTAGAACCCAGGCCCACTTACTGATTCCCCAAGTTTGGTAGCTAAAGCACCGCCACCCCACCAAATAAGAAACAGAGGCTGTGAAGTCAACGGTCTGTTTTACAAAAACCCATTCGGGGTTGTGATGCCCCCTAAAATGTGAGGTGCTGCTGAGAGACTCCAGGCCACATCTGCTGCTCACCCCTTCTGTGTTCTGCAGATAATAAGCAGACACAGTCTGAGATGGAAGGACCCAGCATGGGCCATTGCTGCTGACCTGACCTCCTGCTCCCAAGAAACACCATCATCCCCGTGTCTGGAAACTGACATTCAGACCTAATAGAGAAGTCACACACCCTGCCTGTGCTCAAACCGAGGTCAGGTGACAGCTGTGGTAAATGTTGGGGTACTGGAGCTCAAGACGGAATTGTTGTTGGTCAGTGTGAGGAGGCCCCAGGGACACGTGAGCCACCTCTCGTTTGAGGGTGGAAAGACTTAAGCCTATACATGGGAGATGAGGTTAACTAGATCCTGGGGGTGACCTGGGGTGACCACAGGTCTTCCTGTTTCTGGATGCCCGCCGCTCACACACACACTCTTTGCAAGCTTGGGTCCTCGGAGTCTCAGAGAACCGGTTGCTCTCCAGACGTGGGGGTACTGGTGACGGACAAGCTCCAAGTGACAGAATCCTAGTGCAGAGGTGGCAGCGTCTTCACAATGTCCCATTAAAATAAAAGAGTTGGGAAGATGGGCACCACAGCCTGCTACCAGACTGACCTGTGTGTGCCATTTATGACTTTGTTTTTGTCTCCGCCAACTTCCTGAGTCACACTGCATGCCACCCGTGAGTCACCAAATGACAGTTTTCAGGTGCCCCCCCATATATCAGCAGATTTATAGACCTGACTTAAAAAACTGTGTGTGCGTGTGTCTGTGTGTGTGTGTGCGCACGCGCGCGTGTGTGTAAGTACATATGCAGAGTACACAGAGGCCAAATGACAACTTGCAGGAACCCGTTCTTTCCCACCATGTTGGTCCTGGGGATCAAACTCAAGTGGTCAGGCTGGTATCAAGTGTCCTTACCTGTTGGGCCATCTTGCCAGCCCCAGAGACACACATTCTTTTTTTTTAATAATTTATTATGATTTACTTAACTTTATTTTATGTGCATTGGTGTGAAGTTGTCAGATCCCCTGGAACAGGAGTTACAGACAGTTGTGAGCTGCCATGTGGGTGCTGGGAATTGAACCTGGGTCCTCTGGAAGAGCAGTCAGTGCTCTTAACCATTGAGCCATCTCTCCAGCCCCATGAGACACACATTCTAATGTCATCATGTGGGCACCTTTATTCTCATTTTTAAGACGATAAAGCTAAGACTTGGGAAATTCATGTGATTTGCCTGAGTTTGAAACCAAGGTTGAGGGCCCTGCCACTTCCCTCTGCCACTGTGGCAACCACCTGCCGCCAATTTTGCCAGGTTATCTCTTCCTTCCCATCCTACTTTTGTTCCCGTCATCGCCTCTGCTGCTGATGTCATTTCCTTTCTCTTTTTTTATCGACCTCAAAACTTGACCAGTACTGCCGTAAATTTCTTTTCCAATTGTGATAGAATATCCTGACGAAAGCAACCTAGGGGAGGAAGGGTTTGTGAGCCCGCAGTTCCGGATTACACTCCACCATTGTGGGAGGTCACAGTGGCAGTAGCTTGAGAGTGCTGGTCACACTGCATTCATAGTCAAGGAGCGGAGCGCGATGAATAAATGCAAGCTAGTGCTCTGTGAGACCCTTCTGCTCTTACACAGTTCAGGATCCCCCTGCCCAGGGAATGGTGCCACCCACAGTGGGCAGGTGTTCCCACTTCGGACATCTAATCAAGGTAATCCCCCAAACACGTGCTCCGAGGCCCATCTCTTAGGTGATTCTAAACTGTGCCAAGTTGACAATTAGCATGACCCGTCACAGGTACCCGGGATCCCCAGACTTCACTGGGTCATGAGAAGCCAGTGATAAGAGGTGGTCTCTGCTCTTGTAGGCTGGTGGAGAACCTAGTCATAGATCATATCTATCATCTAGATAGCTATCACCAAGTATAAGTATTGCCGTAGCCTGGGTCTACAAGATGTGCACTGGGAATGAAGGTAATTGAAGGCTTCCATATTAGTTACTGTCCTCCTTAGTGTGACCAAATACCTGGAAAAAGACCATTTAAGTGTGTATGTGTGGGGGTTATTTTCGCCTACACATTGAGAAGTCTGTCGTGGGGGAGGCATGGTAGCAATGTGAGACTGTTGACCACATCACACGCGTTCCAGGAAGCAGATAGCGATGATGGACACTCATATTCAACCGCCTTCTCTCATTTTTATGCAGTCTAGGACCCTAGCCTGCAGAACGGTGCCTCCCACATTTAGAGCTGGTCTTCCCCCTCACCTTGATTAAGCTTATCCAGATAATCCCCTCAGTCATGGCCAGAGGCTTCCTGTCCACTTGGCAATCAATATCAACCATCGCCGTGCAGAGGGGAGGTGACAGCTGAGTTGGTTTTATGGATGGACAGGAGTCCATCAGGAAGAGGTGGAAGGTGGAAGAGGTCAAAGGGGAGAGGCGGCTCGTCAGAGGTTGTCAGGGATCAGGGGATGGATGTTTGGGAAGCTACAAGAGTTTTCTTGATCTACATTCTGGCCAGTTAGGAAGGTATCAGGATGTGCTATAGTAAAGTCATGTCTGAGGCTAGATCATAAAATCCTTGAACGCCATGCAATGGAGTCAGGTCCCAGAATCAAGGTGTCTATGTTGATAATATTGTTTTAAGCTTTCTAAGCTCCTGCTTTGGTTAACATCCTCCCCTCCCTGCCTGTTCCGTAAGTGTCCCAGGCTCCACAAGAACCCACACCTGACTGATGGAGCAGAGTCTGAACAGTCAGCCTCTATAGGAGTGAAGTCAAGGAGAGCACCGCAGAGTCTGAGCCTGGTGCTGTTCACCCGGTGACTCTACTTCTGATGAGAGGCAGGCCCACAATAGGGCAAGGTGTTCTCAACATTGGTGGCCCGGCACCAGGCTTTTAAGAATACCCCATTCCCTACTCCTATATGCTTGCACATGAGAGAAAATTTAGAGTATTTATAAGTACTAGATACTTATAATTAAGTAATAAAAAGAAAAAATACATGACCACTAATGATCAAGAGATTTTTTTTTAAAGGTATCCTTTCCAGGTGTTTTTCTGCGTTTAAAAATTTTCCCCAGATAGAATCATACTGCACACCATGCTCTGTCTCCTTTCTCCCCATCATCATGTGTCATCACGTTCTTTGATGGCTTTACTAAACATGGATGCACGGCGTTCAATCTTATGGCCAATTCTCTATTGGACATTTAGATTCCTTATTATTTTTCTGATTGATAATAAGAAATATTTTTCTTATTGACAAGAAGAAAGATCTCTGGGGTGGATTACCTTGCAGTGTAACTCTTTGTATATAGTTGATTATATCTCAAGGCTAAGCTTCTCAACACGGAACAGGAACCAACTGTCCTGCTCACAAAGAGCCTTGAGTGCCTTCCAGAAAGACTTCAGTGACTGCTATCGAGAGCTGAGAGAGCTGGGTTCATAGCAGTTTCTGTCCCTACACTGGTTCTGAAGTAGATGAGGTAACAGGCAGAGAGAGCAGTGCACACTGTTATCACCAGTAAGGACTAGTTTGAGAGTGCAGCCGCTATAGATTCATATAGAGTCATATAGATTGACTCTTTATCTTTCCCCAACTCAAAATCCTGCACTGGATTTTTCTCCAAGTGAGGTCTAGAAAAGGCATCAAGTCATGAAAGTAGTCTCCTCATGAATGGGATGGGATACTTTGATGAAAGAGACCTCAAGAGGACCTTGCCATGTGCTCTCCCTGGGGCACTATGAGAAGAGCTGCACAGGGAAGAACACCTCACCAGACTCCAAGTCTGCTGGCATGTTGAGTCTGGACTTCACCCTGCAGGTCTCGGAGACGTGTGCGTTTGCTATATGACCCACACACTCGGTAGTCTTTTTGTTACAGCAGTCACTAAGTGCACGACAAGTCTCTTCCTAACACTGCAGCCTGTGATGGAGGTGGTTGGTGTATGTACCTGCTCTTGGCTATGATATAAAACCTCAACCCTTGCCCTGGAAACTGTGACCGTGATGGAGCTCCCAAGGAGGATGCAAAAGAAGGGATGAGCTGTGCCTGCCTAGCTCTTCCTCCCAAATTCAGGAACCAGATGAATCAGCCCACCTCTCCAGGAAAGGAGTAAATGGGATGTAAAGAAATGAGGGAGGAGGGAGCAGGCTGGAGAGGAGGACTGGAGGTTAAGAGCACAGCTGTTTGATTCCCAGCACCCACATGATAGCTTACAATCATCTGTGATTTCAGTTCCAGGGGATCTGATACCCTCTCTGCCCTTCACAGGCACCAAGCTCATATGTAGTATACAAACATACATGCAAGTAAAACACCCATACACAGAACACAAAAACAAATGTCAGGGGTGTTAGAGAAGAGGGTGTACCTCACAAATTAGGATACATTAGAGAGGGGAGTCATGTTCTCTAGTGTTAACTATAAAATGATTGCTAGTTGAGCCGAGTGTTATCCTAGATGTTTTGCATGTGCCTTATCTTTTGACTGTCCTAACAACAGGTAGACATTATGTCCGATCCCATCTCACATGAGGAACTGAGACTTGAGACTGGTCTCCTGCCCACTGATCTCCAAGCTAGCAGGAGAAGGAGCTGGCCTTCCGCCCAAGCACCCCACTCTAAAGAGCGCTCTCTTCGCCGTGCCTAGGCTGCCTTCCGCCTTCAGTGTCACTGACTTCTGCAAGGCGAGAAAGAGGCAGCATAGGGCCAGGCCTGCCAGAATGTCTGCATCCCCAGATTGAACTAACACAGGTCTCGCCTTGTGACTTTGGGACTGACCTTCAGACCTGCCCTGTTCCTGTGAGTGCTCATTAATTGCTTTTGAAAGAACCAAATGTCCCCAATTACCATAAGTGATAATTATGATGGACCACACACAGCAGAGGACACTGACAAGAGGCCTGAGAGAGACTTTCAAGTCCACGACAGAAAGTTTCCAAAGACTCCATTTTGACCTCAAACGTTGGATTAACTCATTAAGGGTCTGCTTTGATTTAGGAAGAAAACAGTGAATTAAGTTAAAGAAAAAACTTATTTGGGTGTGGGGGTGCTCTCATGCTAGTGTGTGTGTGTGTGTGTGTGTGTGTGTGTGTGAGAGAGAGAGAGAGAGAGAGAGAGAGAGGGAGAGAGAGAGAGAGAGATCAGCTGTAACCTGTGCTACTAGGTTCCTTCTTTCCACCATGCAGGCTCTGGGGACTGAACTCAGGTTTGAACTGTCATCTACTTAGCTCTAAGAACAATTTTTATCAGAAAAGAAAGCATAAGCTTTGGGAGGGGAAATAGTGCCCTTTTGGCTATTAATTATCTATCGTTCTTTAGTGTCGACTCTAAGGACCTGGGTAAAAAAGAGCAGCTGAGTGTGTTTAAGTGGCTTCCCATCATTCAAGCAACCACCTAGAGAACAGTCGTCCCCCCTCCCACCCGGTTATGACCCATTTCCACTTCTAATTACCTTGTAAGCTGAAGCTAAGCTGTGTTTTCCTCCTTTAAAGCAATTTTGGTGTTTCTTTAATAATACATTGTTACGATTCTCTTATTCTATAAACACCGAGTAAAGTACACTAAGAAATGTGTTTACCTTGATATTTATGCGTTAGTGTTTCTGATGGGTTAAAAAGATGTAGGTGAGCAAATAAGGAGTACGGGATGAGAGTAAGGGCTCTGAGGTCCTGTTCTTGGAGTTCACAGTTGTCTCGACCCTTCATGAGCTGTGTGGCTTTTGGCTAGCTGTTGGCTCTTCCCTGTTCCAGTCTTCTCTGGGAAGGATAATCGCAGCATTTTCATCATGGAGTTGACATGAGGATCTGACGGCTGTTGGTCAGGATGAGTTAGCTGACGCTGTAATAACAGGCCAACCTCAAGTCAGGGCTTTCCTACAACAGAGCTTGAATTTTAATTCACCTGACTTCCTTTGCAGAGCCAGGTGACACCATAGCAGTTGTTCCAAGTTGTCAGGGAGCTCAGTGTACCTCAGGCTGCTCCAGCTTCATGACCCCTCCATGTCAACATCTTCCCCTTCTTGTTACAACCAAGAAGACAGAGAGTGGAGCTTAATGACCTGGCTCCTCATGGCTTCCAACGACAGAGACACAAACCAGGACCCACAACTCACCGTTTGCATCTCATCAGCGAGGGTGAATTTGAAGTGGGAAAGGTCCAGAAATATGGGGAAACTGGGAATATTGGGCACTGTGATCTGTCTACCACTAGATGTGGAGTGTTTCTTCAAATAGTGTCTTGCACGTAGCAAGCTAGGTTTATTTCAAGCTACTGTTGGGGCTGGTACTGCTACACTATTTTATATTTTATGGAACCTTGTTCTTCTTCATTTTAGATTTGATCTAAGGAGCAACACCTCCTCACCCAAAGAAGCCCCAGTGCACTCTGGGAGGGGGCTTCTTAGTATCACGGTGTTTTCTGAAGGTGCCGGTACAAACCAGATGGTTCACATTTAGCAGGTGACATTAAAACCACGACTGCTAGGCTGGACAGAGCACTCGGCAGCACTTGCCATGCAAACCTGAGGCCTGGAGTTCGGATTTCAAGAACCCAGACATGTGGGTGTGGTGGCCAGCTGGAACCCCAATGCTAAGAAGGCAGAGATTGGAAATCTCCTGAGGAAGCTGGCTAGTCAGGCTAGCCTTGAAGAAAAGCCCTGGGTTCAGCTAGAGATCACACCTTAATATATCAGGTGGAAAGCGATTGAGGAAGACAACTCACATCAACCTCAGGCCTCCACATGCACACAAACACACGCATGCACATAAAGCATGATTTATAAAAACTCAAGAGACACATATTGGGGTTCAACCTGAAGACCAGAAAAGCAAAGCAGCCAACCACTAGCTCTTACCTCAGCCTCAGTTTAAAAATGGTGATCCTGCCTCCAGGAATCCTCAGAATGAGACTGAGCCTGAGAGCTGTGTCCTCCCGTCTTATAATCCTCTCTAGTTCTGGGATTAAGGGTGTGCACCACTACCGCCTGGTTTCTATGGCAAGTTAGTGTGGCTACTGGGATTAAAGGTGTGTGTCATTGTTTCCTGGTCTGTAAGGCTGGCCAGTATGGTTGTTTTACTTTTTTGATTTTCAGGCAAGCTTTATTTATTAAAATACAAATGAAATGCCACTACATGCACATAGACACGCACGCACACACCTGTGTCCACAAGTGTGTGCGCACACACACACATGTACATAACACATGTACATACTTGTGTCCACAAGCATGTGAGCACACACACATGCACATATACACAATGATGCACACATACACACATGCACACCTGTGTCCACATACGCATGAGCACACACACATGCACATCTACCCAATACACACATATACACATGCATCTACTTGTGTGCACATACACATGATCACACACATGCACATATACACAATGCACACATACACACATGTGCACACTTGTGTCCACAAGCATATGAGCACATACACACACACATCACAAGTACAAGCTGAATTAAAGGGAGCTAGGGTCTCCTTTCTTGAGATTCACAGTTGGTTCTACCCTTTATGAGCTTTGTGATCTCTGGCAAGTTGTCTAACTCCTCTGTGCTTTAGCTTCTCCTTTGTAAAGCGAGAATATAACCATTCTCCTTGCCATAAAGCTCACCTGAGGATCTGACAACTGCTAGTCAGGGCAAGCTGGCTATGTTGGCCAGTTTTATGTCAACTTGAAACAAGCTAGAGTTATCAGAAAGAAAGGAACTCAACTGAGAAAATGCCTCTATTAGATAGAGTTCTAGGCGAGCACGTAGATCATTTTCTTAACTAGTGATTGATTTGGGAGGGCCTGGCCCATTGTGGGTGGTGCCATCCCTGGACTGGTGGTCCTGGGTTCAGAAAGCCAGCTGAGCAAGTCAGGAGGAACAAGCCAGCAAGCAGAACTCCTAGACAGTCTTTGCATGAGCTCCTGCCTCCAGGTCCCTGCCCTGCTGGAGTTCCTGTCCTGACTTCTTCCAATGATGAACGGTGATGTGCAAGTGTAAAGTCAAAAATGAACCTTTTTGTCCCCGTGTTCCTTTGGTCATAGTGTTTCATCATAGCAATGATAACCCTAAGACAGAAATTGGTACCAGGGTAGTGTGGTATTGCTATGATAGACCTCACTGAGTGTTGTGGAAGGGCTTTGAAACTTTGGGCTAGAAAAGCCATTGATTGTTCAAAACTTGGTAAATAAAAGTGAGAACTTAGAAGATTATAGGATAATAATGCTGAGAGCAATGTAGACAATGGAAGTCTGGTTTGTGAAGGTTCAGAGGAAAGCAAACCTCTGTTGGGATATTTGATATCTTGAACCAAGAATCTGTGGCATTGAAGAATCAGCTGTGGTTAATGAGAGACCAATATTGCTGTAATAAAGCTATTGCTTTACAATCAATGGTGGTCAACTGAAACTGAGAAATTATCGGTAATTAAGAAGAGACCATTATCACTGAGGTGAAATCTGGGATGTGTTTCTTCAGAGTCAGCACACAGAAGCTGTGTTCCAAAGGTGGCCAGGGTTATACCTCATGCTGGCAGCCAAACTTGGGCCTATGTAAGAGTGTCCCAGGTGGTATTGGTTTAGAAGACACTGAAGGGGCAATGGAGGGCAGCTGAGGCTTTGCATTGTGAGAGGCCAGGAAAGGCCACTGGTGAAGTGCATCCCAGGTAAATCAGGAAACCCCAGCAATTTTGAGATTCTGGTACCATAAGATGACCACCAAGAACAGCCTGAGCCTAGAAGACAAAGCTGTGTGTGCTGCAGAGGGTGGAGCTGAAAAAGTAGCCTAGACCCTTTGGAGGAGCCCACAGATCATTAGTGAATCCCATGCATTGGATTTCTCCCCTTTTGGAATAAAGTATCAAACTTATTTTGATTTTGCAGGTGCCCACATTTGAGAGACTGGAATTTTTTAAAAGACTTTGGATTTTTAGAGAGATATTGGATATTTTAAAGGGACTTTGAACTTTCAAGTGTTTGAATTTTAAAGGACCAGGGGTCATTTGTGCTGGCTGGTTTTATGTCAGCTTGACAGAAGCTAGAGTCATCAGAGAGGAGGGAGGCTCAATTGAGAAAATGCCTCTGCATTAGTCAGTTTTCTCTAGAGTCACAGAACTTATAGAATATATGTATGTATATATATACATATATATATATAGAGAGAGATTCTATAATGAATATCCCAGAGGGAGAGAGATTAATTCTATAATTTCTATATATAGAGAGGGAGACTTTATTGTAATGACTTAGAGGCTGCAGTCCAACTAATCTGGCAATGACCAGCTGTGAATGGAAAGTCCAAGATCCAGTAGATGCTCAGTCCCACGAGGCTGGGTGTCCCAGCTGGTCTTCTGTAGATGCTGGAATCCCCAAGAAGGAGGCTCCAAGGCCAGAGAAGAAAAGGATGTACTTACAAGGCGAGGGCAAGCAGGTGAAGAACAAACCCTTCCTTCTTCCGTTGTCCTTACATAGGCTTCTAACTGAAGGTGTGACTCAGATTAAAGGTGCCTTCCAGCCTCATGGTCTGGATTATAGCTGTGTGTCTTCCAGCCTCAAGATCCAGATCAGAAGTGTGCTCTTCGTTTCTGGATTGTAGTTCACTCCAGATATAGTCAAGTTGACAACCAAAAATAGCCATCACAGCCTCTATAAGATCAGGCTTTAGACAAGACGGCAGAACATTTTCTTAATTAGTGATTGACGGGGAAGGGTCCATCTCACTGTGGTTGGGGACAACCCTGGGCTGGTGGTCCTGGGTTCTATAAGAAAGCCAGCTGGGCAAACCAGGAGGAGCAAGCCAGGAAGCAGCATTCCTCCATGACCTCTGCATTAGCTCCTGCCTTCAGGTTCCCGTCCTGTGGAGTTCCTGTAATGAAGTGTAAACCAAATAAACCCTTTCCTCCCAGGGTGTTTTAGTCTTAGTGTTACATCATAGCAACAAAAATCCCAAGATTTTGGGTTATGCTGCAGTAACAGACAGAACTCAATCATGAACATGGGCTTAGAATCAGTTAGACCTGAGTTAGAATCCCAGAAGCAATACTTGCTGAATGTGTATTATTCAGATTTCTGTCACTGTGACAAAAATAGACTTCAAATAAGAAGGGCTTATTTTGGTTCATGATTTTATAATTTCAGTCCATAGTCAGCTGGCTCCATCGAATTGGGCCTCTGTTGTAGGATGAAGCAATGATTCTCACCTCTTGGCAGTCAGAAACCAAAGAGGAAGGAAGGCAGGACCATGGCATGCCCTTCGAGGGAACACTCCTAGTGAGTTCCCTTCCTTCATCTGGGCTGGCCTCTTGAGGGTCTGCTGCCTCCCCACTAGCGCCGTGAGCTGGAGACCAACCCTTTAATCCTAGACCT
Source organism: Ondatra zibethicus (assembly GCA_004026605.1). Lineage (NCBI taxonomy): Eukaryota > Metazoa > Chordata > Mammalia > Rodentia > Cricetidae > Ondatra > Ondatra zibethicus. The sequence goes on from PVIU01000802.1 coordinate 104,874, forward strand.
TGGGAGACATTTCATATCCAAACCCACACCACTAAATTATCTGACCCTTTCTTAGGTTCAACGGCTTCACAGTGAAGATGGTTATGGTAGGGCCCATGTCAAAGGGTTGTGATGATAAAAATAGCACAGTAGATATGAAATGCTTGCCCAGCTGGATACAAAATGAAGTGTCCCTAGGTTGTGATTGTCCCCACCGGTGTAGAGATGGTGGGCGAGAAAATTCTCTGAGGCGTCTGTTGATTTGTCTGTAAAATACAAAAACGATCAATTCTCTGGAGGCTCTGAGGGGTTGGAAAGATTGGGTAGATAGAAAACATAGCAATAAAAAAAAAGAGTAGAACCCAAATTTTAAATTATTTTCTCTTCTCTTTCACCTAGTTCATAAGCTTATTAGGCTTTGATCCTAACCCAGCTACAGGGGATTTTGTGTTTTCTGAAAAGCATAAAAATGAACATTATATTTTGGAGGCACCGGTCTTCATCAACAATGGCTCACACTCATTTCATACCTGCTGAGAGCTGTCTATTGTTCTCAAAATCACAACACATCACCCCATGCCTCCCAAGGTTTCTGCAGGCTAGATGAGCTGTTGGAAATGCCCACCAACCTGGAGAGAGGCGGCTACTCTGGAGATGCCAGTTTTCTGTCTTCCCTGTCCAGCCCTACACTGCCATCTCCTCCCTTGCTGCCATTTTCATGACAAGCTGGAATTTTTGGCATTAGGAGAGAGGAACCTTACAAACCTGAGTGGTCCCAGTTTGGCATTGCGGGAATCACAACAGATCATGGTCCTCTCTCACCTTTGGCAGTAGGAATGGAAACATCCCAGTGTGAAAGGCCTAACTTTAGTCACAGCTGGGTACCTGGCAGCCAGCAACTGCTGCCCACTGGGACCCTGTAACAACCAACTCAGGTGCCCATGGAAGCTGGGGAAGCCAGGACAGGAATATCCCATTATGAGAACACATCACACGTCCCTCGTAACATGGCTGCTGTGAGCCCCTTTCAAGAAATCTACTCGCTGTTTTGGAAGCTTCTGAGAATATGCTGCCTCCTCTTTGGAGCCTTCCCCTTTCCATTCCAGTAAGATGGCCATTCCTTGCTCTGTGTGCCCATTTGAGGTTTTTTTTTGGCTAATATCGTTCAGTACTTGGCATCCTAGGGTAACTGCATGCAGTAGGCAGTCTGCTGAACGAATAATTAAGGGAGGAAAACAGGAACCTTGAGAATTCAAACATCCTAAGTAAAAGGAAAAAAAAAACCTATGGATCTAATGAGTCTCCTGGGAATGAAAGGGAACATTCTTCACTTTGCGTAATGTCTTAAGAATATAAAAAGGGAAAACCCTAACACCAGGGAACAACTCTATAGGGTACAAGTTAAGGGTATAGAAAAGGCTGAGGCTAGGGGAAAATGTATGCCATGATTGATTAGTCATGCCTGCTGGGGAGCAGCCTAGGAGGAGGGCAGCTCTGAGTCCTGGGAGCGGCCAACCCTCTTCTCCCCTTAACTAGCAACCAAATGAGTAAAATTGCAACTCTTAAGAGTAGAGCATGGTTTTTTCTTCAGTCCCTAATTGGAATATTTAGCAAATGTGTTTTACTAGGAAAATGAAAGTTGGGTGGAAATAGGTGATTTTATAGTCTGTATTGAATACTCTGTCAAGAGAAAATAGATGTATTTTTATGAGCAAAAAGGAAATAAGCCTCTTCATCTGAATTACCAGTTATGCCTTTGTGTAGGAAAGGAACACAATAGCAGGTATACAGGGAGGAAGGCCTTGCCTTACCCTTGACTATAACTTATCCACTGGGAACATTTTTTCCACATTTGCATGTTCTCTCCCTCACTTTCTATAGCCTCTCCACATTTTTCTTCTACTGCACAATTTAAAACTAAGTTTCAGGGGCTGGAGAGGTGACTTAGGGGTTAAGAGCACTTGATGCTCTACCAGAGAACCCAAATTAGATTCCTAATACCCACATGTCAGCTTACAACTATTTGTAACTCCAGTTCCATCACCCTCTTCTGGCCTCCATGGACACCAGGCATGTATGTGGTACACAGACATACATACAGGCAAAACATGCAAACACATAAAATAAAATATTTTCCTACATCATATTACCTTCACCTAAATACTCCCACTGTATTGTACGGAAACATGGACAACTCTAACTCCAAGACCATTATTACAGCCAAGAGACTTAACAGTAACGTGACCAAGGACAGTGAACACGAGTTCATTAATATCAGTTGCTTTTGAGTCTTTATTCGATTTTCCTCACTTTTACTTCTTCTTAGAGAATCTAAGAGCCAATACATCCCATTTGATCTCCAAGGTTCTCTAGTCTCTTTTAATACACGGCAGCCCCTTGTCTTTTTATGTTTTCATTGCTTTGAAGGGAAACAATCCAGGCACGTTAAGGAATGTCTCACATTCTGTAGTAGGCTGGTGGGATCTTTGTGTTGATATTAAAGTGGAGTGTGTTTGGCAGGAACACCGGAAGAACTTAATGTATATGTCTGGTGGTCCCAGAATTGGAGACCTTCAATTGCATCCCTTGGTTAGAGCCAGTGACTCCAAGTTCTCACCATTGTAATTCATTGCAGTTATTAAGTATTATCTGAATGACACTTGGAAACCCCATGAACATCCTGTTCCCGACAGCCTTTTACCCAAAGTTCTATGGTACAGCAATGATCCTAATCTGAGTATGGGATCACACAGGGAGCAGCCTACTGGCTCCATGGTTTCTAGCTCAACTTCTACAGCCTGTGAGCTGAAAGTGTATGCTGTCATAATTTGTCTTACTTATCTACATAAAGAGCACAGTAAGAGAGCAAGATATGAAGATTAATCTTAATCATGAATATCAAGGATCTTTGTGCAAATGCCCACATGTTTGATCATTGAAATTCCTTATTTACATTCAAGAAGGCTGCCTCAAATAAGATAAATGTACCAAGAGTTGTAGCTGAGAGAACAGCATGTAAATAGTTCCAAATAAGTAAGTAGCCCATAAAAATATTCATAAGCTTCTACCGAGTGCTCACATGGTGCTAGACACGGAGAGTAAGCTCACAAGGAGCTGGACACAGAGCCAGGGATGGGGGACATCGAGACCATTAAAATAAAATGTAATTCATTCAATTATTATTTTATTCATTAAATAAGCTGAGGAAATGCTGAGATACGGTGTCGAGTGATTCCTGCTTCCTGCCTCCACAGAGCCGATGCTTCAAGGTATACCTTTTCCAGAACGGTGGGACTGAATCCAAACCAAGGTCTGTCTTTCCATGTAGGGATGAAAACAATGCTGGTGAACTCCCCTGTCTCTCATACTTCTGTCTTTCATCTTGTTGCTGTCATGGAGCTAGGGAACAGATTTCCAGGATGGCTCTTCCAGAGCCCAGGCCCTCCAGGAGAACAGCAAATATACCAGGGTGGCCTAGAATATTCCCCTGAGGGCCTCCCTCCTTCCTGTGGTGTGGATCTGAGCAGCCTGACCCCTCACAGTGAGGACACAGGCTGCCAGAGCAACCTCCCTGGAGTTTGCCACAGTGATTCAGCCCTGTTCTCTGCCCTCCCCTCTGCCTACCTTCTGCCTTATGCCCTCTTAATTTTTTTAAAATTTTATCATTTTTATATGTGTGTGTGTGTGTGTGTGTGTTGCACTATGTGTGTGCAGTGCCTGCAGAAACTGAGGGTGGTGTCAGATTTCCTGGAATTAGAATCACGGATGAGCATGGGGCACCATGTGGATGCTAGGAATCTAACCTGGGTCTTCTGGAAGAGCAGCCTGTGCTCTTAACCATTGAGCCATCTCTCCAGGCTGCCTTGTGCCCTCTCTAAAAACAACTTCCTTTAGGTCTCAATGTAGAAGGGACCCCTGGGAGCTGTTCCGGATGTGATCTGTCCTTTCATTCTGAGGAGAAGCAGTGTTGATTCACACCAAGGACTTAAAAATGGGAAGAGAGGCTCCCTACATTTGTCTTCTTTCCTTTTTCTCTCTGGGTCTCAGACACAACAGATAATTGAGCTATTTGCCGTCCTAAGTTCATGGTTACCTCACCACCATTAGCGTGCAGTCTCCCTTTTGCAGCGGTTTTCTCTTCGTCTGTAACCTCCTCTCCACTCGATCACAGCTTTTAATACATGTCTTTGAGCACGTGTATATCTTCTTAAAATATACAATAGCATTGACTGTCTGTATGTGTGTTGACTTTTAGAAGTGAAATTACCGGAAGGAGCTTGTTCTATTTTTACCCGTGTTCTATTTTTTTTAAGATCTACCCATGAAAATGGCTGAATAACTAGTTTATCAATTTCTAAAGAAGTATATAGTTGAACCGGTCAAGGTCAGTGAAGTTATGTGTAGTAACAGCTGGAAACCATGGAGATTTGCTGCTTGGTCACATGGCTTGTTCATTGGTTTAATAAGGTCTATGCTTGAGAGTGGGGAGGGGGGCTGTTGGAGCCTCCACTGTCATCATGGCTGAGAGAGAGGGAAATAAAAACTGCACATAGAGTCTCTGCCCAAAGGAGGGCAAATGGCAAAAAGATTTCTGAACTCTTCTGTCCAAAAGGGTTTCAAATAGATCACACAGCCATTCCCAACTTCACATGTAGGAGTCTAACAGGAGGAAACTTTGGAACCAACTGGCAAACAGATCTGGCGACTATCACACTATAAGCTACCGCGATGTTTTGTATCTGTCCATCCTTGGTTACCTCCAGTTTCCTGCCACCACAGACCTCCATGCTGACATGAGGAACCTCTCATGTGTCCCCTTGTGACTCATGCAAGTATCTCTGCTCTGCACCCAGCATTGTTGGTTTTAGAAAGCTTATGTGGACTTAGTATTGATAATTGCATTCTGGCCTTCCCAGTCCATCGAATAGAATAAGGAATCTCACGGTTGACTTCATTTTTGTGGATTTTGGGTACTTACCATTTTCACTCCCCATTTTATAAACTTCCCATTCATATTTTTTGGCCCATTTTCTACCCCTACCTTTAGTCGGAATCCTTGTCACTAATATCTTTCCCCACTCTGCTACTTCTTACTTACTTTGTGTCTTCTATTGAACCTAAGCCCTTATTGTTGATGCGTTTAAATCCATCAGTATAATTTTCTTTTGGGTCTGTGCTCTGAGGACATGATTTAGGAAGACTTTATAAGTCCACAAAGACATTCCTCGTGCTTCCTCTTGTTTAGACTAGAGCTTTCACAGGTAGGTGTTTGTTCTCTTTTGAGATTGGGTTTCCTGTAGCCCAGGCTGACCTTGAACTTAAATTACATCTGAGGATCGTCATAAACTCCCGATCCTCCTCCTCCTCCTCTACCTCTAGAGTGCTGGTATTACAGGCATGCAATATCACACTGAATTGTTTTTTTTTTTAATTGCAGTGCTGGTAATTAAGTCCAGAACTTTGTGGATGCAAGGCAATGACTCTGGCGACTTCACCACAGGCCCAGATACACATTCAGATTTTTCATATACATTTATGTGTGATATATGGGAAAATTCCAAGTTCATCTAAGGAGCCAGGCATTATTGTGGAATCTTTCTCTTACCAAACTTCTATACAAATTTTAAACAAAAGACTTATTTTTCTTTGTGTAGCTGTGTGTGGTGCCCTTGGAGACCAAAGGGGTGTGTCAGAACTGCTGGGCTGGAGTTACAGCTGGTTGCAAGTTGCCCAGCATGAGTGTTAGGAACTGAACACGAGTCCTCTGAAACAGAAACAGATCATCTTGACCCCTGAGCCACCTCTCCAGCCCCATTTCATCCCATCTTTATCACAGATCAGTTCTTCTGAACGCTAGTTCCTCCTACCCCCATCATTTTATTTTTCTCTGGGCTCCCAGCTAAACCTTACTTTTAGGAGATAAAGGCAATACAGTTTCCTATGCAAATTATGTGGTGTGCTCTGAGTAGGGACATCTTGAAGGTGCCTCGCAGTGCTAGGAGAGGGTGAGGCACGATAAACAAATATAAAACTGTATCAGGTTACCCTGGGCTCAGTTCTGCCTCTATCACTTAATAGCCGTGTGAACTCGAGCCTCTATCTCTCTGTAAAGCAGGGAGAACGCTTTGAAACTCTGGAAGGTTGTAGTAAGAATTAAATGGTGGGAAATGTTTAAAAGCATACTTTTTGGCTAATGTTGTTTTCCCTTGGACCTTTATCATCACTTCAGTGACTGAATAAGTGGTTTTCCCCAGTCCTCATCGTGATATAAATGGAGGATCTATTGACCCCAACCTCTCAAATGTCATTGCCTCTTGTCCATACCTGACATACCTTGACATACCGTGACTTCCACACAATTATACCCAGACACCCTTGTGATGTCCTACACAGACTCCCAGAAGCTCGCTGTTGGCTTGCCCACCAGAACCACTTTCAGCTCCCCTGACGTCTCCACATAGCTCCTCCCCTGTCCCTTTTCACAGTCACCAAGTTGCTCCCCAGCCTTAGGGACAGAGGCCTGGCACATGGTAGACAATTAGAAGTGTTGGACACATCATTGTATTCCTTGGACCTGGCCATTTCTGCACATGGGTTTTGGAACATGTGATTATTTTTTTTTTGGTACTCCTTCCTTTCTTACCCCTTTCTCCAAAACAATAAAAATAAAAGCAGAAGTAAGATCTCTGTCGTAGGGATTGTGGGGGTTATGGAAGGCCTTGCAGCCAGGCTCTGGAGTGGCAGTGTGATGGGACTGCTCAACTTGGTTCTTGGGAAATGGTGTTCTTTAAAGACCACACAGCTGGCCCTGCAAAGCATTGCTTTGGCTGTCTTTCAAAAAGGCATTTTTTTATTCTTTTCGAATTGTATTATACAAGTGCTTGATCCCTAGGCTAGGGATCTGTTCTGTCACCTTCTATCCTGAGTCTTGGAGCTCCATCAGTCTGAGCAGGTGAACCCTACCATGATTCTTGACTCTCCACACTGGCCAAGAAGGACAGATACCTCTTCCAATATGGCAGCCCTCAGATTATGATCAGCTGATTCTGACCAGAAACACCTCCTCCCCCTCCCTTTCCCATCACCTGTGTTTTAAACCTTGGCTTGCACCTCAAATCATTTTACTTTTGCCTGCTCTTTGTGGTGTTAGTGAAACAGGCCCATCTCTTTCTGGATCCCGAGATCTATGCTCTGACGTTGGCTCAATCCCAGCTTGACTAAGAGACAGGAGGAGGATCCTGGAGCTTGGCTGTGTCCAACTAGACTAAACCCCATCTCCAAGTGACTTCTGTTAGTAGGGTACTTAAACTGCCCTGTAGAATGGGTGTGATCAAGGCCCCCATCAAAGGAGGTATAGGAACTCTGCCTGACCCCATGACTAGGGTTAGGTAGGGGCAGGAAGACTCCGGGAAGGAGGGATTTGGCTGGTAAAGGCAGATCTAGGGTGAGCTTCCAATGCTCTCTTGCCTGGTTTGCTCTGGGTAACAGGAAATGGGGTGGGGAGGGAGGAAGGATGGGGACCGGGGATTTTGACCTAAAGGCCCAGAGCTGGACCTGCTTCTGAGTTGTTACCTATGGTTTTAAACAGTAATGCCTGTTGTACCTCATGTTACTGGGTTAGTAGCAGAGTATCTTTTGCTTTTCAGTCTTCTCTTGAGGCAGGGAATCTCAGTGTAGCCCAGGCTTACCTTGCCTTGATGATCCCTTCACCTGAGCCTTGGGAGTTCTGAGATTACAGGTGTATATCACCATACCCAGCTTGTCCCTCTTCTTCTCTTGGGATTCCCAGCACTGAGGGAGTAAGTATATGTTCACTCAAAGCAGCTTATGACGCTTCGGTTGCTCCTCCATTTCACACTGATAGTGCAACACTATCTGTATAGTCATGCCACATCTTCAGAAGAAGGGCACAATGCACTCTTAAACGCACATTTCCTTTTCCTTGGTCTCCACTCAAGCTCAGATGGCTGAGATGCTTGATCTGCCTCCTACACGGCAGACATAAATAATTGAACATAGAACTTCTTTTCACTAAGTTCAGATAGGACTTCAGACTTCTTGACACTCCTGATCACAACTGGCATGTGTATGGGAGCTGTTCGCTGCCCTGCCTTATATGAAATCATCTTGTCTACTTCATAGTGCTTTGTTACCTCGAGACAATTTGGTATTTTCTACCTTAAGTTACTAGGTAGATGTCTTGAGTTTTTTACTACTCCAATCTGTGCTTGATTCCTCTCTGCCTCATCCTAACTCTGCCCTGTGGTGATCTTCATACTTTGTTTTGGATCAATGGACATATCTGTCTTCTCAATAGGGGCTAAGAGGACAGTGTGGAGATTGTACTCAGGATCATTTTGTATCCTGCATCTGGCTCTTTGATGGTATGTGTCATTAGACATTCTATTCTCAAATGCATGAAAGCCAACCAGCAATTACAAGGTAAAAATGCCAGCACATTGAAATTCATTTCCTGCCCCAGACCAGAACAAAAGCAGGGACAATTTGTCTCATGTAAATTTCATAATACAGGAAGCTGCCTCCCTTGAGCCAAAGTGCACTTTAACTTGGCATCTTCTTCAGCTTGGTTCCAGAAAATGTGTGGCACCAAGAAGTTGGATACTGGGAATGACCTGTGTCCTTGGGGAGGCCTAAGCTGTTGATACAGCTAGCCAGGTTGTCATAGTAACCCTCTGACTTCATCTCTCAACATGTTCCCATTATCTGGTCCTCCTGCCACACCTGAGGATACCTTGTGCACCTCACTCCAGGGTCTTTGTCCCACACATGGGGCACCTACATATTCTCTCATCACATTCCTCCAGTCTCTCCTCCTTTGAGTCTCTGATAACTCCACCACTCTTTCTTAGGTTTTTTTTTTTTTTTTTTTTGTGCCTTCTCATTAGTAGACTTGAAGACATTTATTTGTTCATTTGTCTGACTCTTGTCCTGGAATGAGACCTGGTCTGTTCATACATTTCTGTTAGAATCCCGTACTACTGACATTTGGGACTGGATAATTCTTTGTTGTGGGGCTGTTCTTTGCACTGCTAAATGCAAGGAACATTTGACTTCTATCTCTTAGATAATGGTACTCCTCTCTTCTTGGGTCTTGGTAATCCATAACAATCACCAATGTCTCTAGACATTGCTAAGTGTCTTCTGTGTGTGGAGCAAAGTCATCTCTGGTTCAGAACCACTGGCCTAGAACAGTGTTGAGTGCGTGATAAACAAATCTGAGAATGAGTCAACTTCACATGAGCCTCACTTGGACCACGTCTGTATCAGGTGTTATGCAGGCTCTATCCTGCTTGCTGTTGGACTACATATAGACACAGAGAGAGGGCTTCCCCACCTTGTGGGGTGATTGTGAGGCTCAAAGGAATGTCCACAAAGCATCTATACATTGAGGACATGTATAGATGTAGTGAGAGGCTGCTTGTTGGTTCCCCACCACCTGGCTAGCTTAGACCCGAAATAATCACATAGAAACTGTATTAATTAAAATCACTGCTTGACCCATTAGCTCTAGCTTCTTATTGGCTAACTCTTACATATTAATTTAACCCATTTCTATGAATCTGTGTATCGCCTCATGGCAATGGCTTACCTGCAAAGTTTCAGCATGTCTGACTCTGATGGCTACTCCATGGCTTCTCCCTGACTCTGCCCTTCTTTCTCCCAGCACTCAGCCTAGCTTTCCCTGCCTACCTGAGTTCTGCCTTGCTATATGTTCAAAGCAGTTTCTTTATTCATTATTCTTTATTCATTAGTGGTAATCACAGCACATAGAGGGGACTCCCACACCAGTTGATACTTCCCAACTGACAGCCCTGATGTTCTGAAGAAGACTCACCTTGGCCACTGTTGCCTCTTCCTCTTCCTCATTCATAGCCCTGTCTCCAAGCACCTCCATTGTTCAGATAAAGAATGTGAGATAGAATCACTGGACTCATGACTTGCCCAACCATGGGCATACAGCCAGAGAAAGATGAAACCAAATGTTGAGTTCTAAGAGTCTGGACTACATGTCTCCCTCCTTTCTCTCCTTGGAGTCCTTGAAAGAAGGGTGGTGGTCCTGCAGCTCAGCACTCTTCCCAGTCCCTAGCTGAGGGCCTTCTATTCATGTTCCTTAAATATCTGTGGAAGAATTGGATACGTAGCCCAGCAAACGGAAGCTAAGAACTCAGGACTCCTGAGAGGACTTTGGGACAGGACTATTAGCATATCTCCTGATCAGAGGAGGTTTGGGTGAGCCACACCACACCTCACACCCCTGTTGGGCATAGCTCTGGAGCCTTGAGTCCTGTTTTCTGCAACAAGGGTGGGTGAGGAAGGTGTGGCACCAGTCCTAGCTCCTCCTCAGTGACCTTGCAACACCCACCTTGCCTCATTTCCTCTTCTACCCCTTTTCTGCTCTGGAGGCTTTGAGAGCTTCTGCCGTCTCTGTTACCTCTTCCACCTGCTCCAGCCCTCCTGCCTTTGCAGCAGATGTAGCCTGGCTACAGCCTGCCCTAATTGTCTAGCCTACATTCCTGTGGCCCGGCTGCTCATGCATGTGGTCTCTCTTGGATCCCAGCAGGGTTCTCCCTGCCCCCCCCCAAGGAGGTTGACTTTGGAAGCCTGGCTTGGGTTCTTTCTCCTCGCCTCCTATTCCAGGCCTGGGACCCTCCCCATGCCAAGACCAAGGTCAGATCTTCATATCTGTGCATTTGCACGTGTCTCTGTGACCTCATTCTTCTTCCGATTTTCTCCAGGAGCCGCTTGAAGTCTTTTTCTGTCACTGCTATGGCTCCACCCAGCCTTTGGCAGCACAGGGATTGCAAGTATCTTTTGTACATACAGAGAGAGCAACTGCTTGGAGACTCTCACAGAGGAAGATGGCTGTGAACAGCTGGCTTCTTAGCTTGTAACTCAGATCTCCTTGTGGGGTTTCTTCGGCACTGTTCAGCTTAACCTCAGCAACAGTTGTTCCCAGGGGTGAATCTTTGCTTTGATGATCCTTTCCACTCTAAGTTCAAACTCACCGGAGAGCAGGGATTTATTTACTCTATTCTGGGCTCCTGGGCTTAGGGTGGAAGGTTGGAGGAAGTCATTTTGTCCTTTGATGGGTGGAGCGATTACTGTATCAATGTGTTAGGTATATGAGCTGTACCAGCCAACCTGACATGAATTATATGTGGTAGCGGATCATTTGTATTAATGAGGGGCTTAAAGGCACAAGGGGTGGCTGTTCCATGAGAACCCTGTCTGAACTCGAGGCCAACATCTCAACTACCCTCCTTATGGTCTGCACTTCACTGAAGTAAAAGAGTAGGTTGTCCTAACTCCAGAGGTGCCACTTGGAGCTCCTTCCTAAGCTAAATGCTGTATATGTAATGATCTGTCTCTTTAAGAGACAAGCCACGCCCACTCCCTCCCCCATCCGCCTAGGCAAGCTGATCTTCTGCTTCCAGCCTGAGTTCTCTCTCTTTGCCATCTTCCTCTCAGAGAGGCAGCTTCTGCATCTCTCCCCACTTCTCCCCTTCCCCTGCTTCTGTCTCTCCCTCTTCTCTCTCTTCTCTCTCTCTCCCTCCCTTTTTTCCTTCCCCTCCATAACCCACCTAATAAATATCCAACTCTACTCTGTATGGTGTGCCTATCTCTGTGCCTCCCACCCGCCACCTGCCCACACCGCTTGCCGGGGATCAGCCAGCTGCTGCATGGCTAGGGACCAGCCACCTTTGTTTGGGGACCTGCCACGTGGTCTCAACCCTGCAGCAAGCTGCTGGGGACTCACAGCAAATCCATTTCAGTATACTCTCATGTTCAGCTTGCTTTGGAAGTTGCCCTTTTTAAAGAGATCTTGAGCCAATAGCACCCCTCTCTAGGTAGCCTACGCCCACGATCCGTTGCTGTGGGAAATAATAAGAACCCCGACTACAGTTGCCAACTCAGGACAACTCTGGAGGCTTCGCCTCTCTCTACAGCACACTAGAGACTGGGCTGGGGCCTGCATGGAGAATTCACCACAACCCAGCTTCTCCCTCCATGCGGTTCTGCTGTCCCCATCCCCACCACAGCGGTAGAACTCACGAGTGCATTGTTGAATGTCTGCACATGTATGTATCCCATTGGAGCGCCTCCCATGTTAATCTCCATTTTCTTTGCTAATCTTTGGGCAACCCAGAATACTTTGTGACCTCTCTCTTAGATCCCCACAGGAATGTCTTTGGTCTTGTAGGACAAGCGCATGCTGGTGGAAGGATTGGGAAGAGCCATTGGTAGTAATAGCCAGATGGAGGTGACCTTCAGGTGGCAGGCTCTGTTTCGATTCTTATTATGGTTTTAAGTTGTGATGTTCTTGGTTAGGTATTTCCTATGCTGATAGACTGCATCCACATTTTCCTTGTCAAATGCCTCTTAAGCACTGGATGGTTTGGGAATAAGCAAGACAAAAAAAAATGGGATAAACCTCTTAAGATTTCATTCACATCTCACAAGGGCAAGGGAAAGACTTCGTTTGGCGTAGGCAGGGAGAGGTGGCCAAGTGTAATAAATACTTCATGTTTCAATTATTTACTGTTTAAGTTTGGTTGCTTCAATTACAGCTCTGTCCTAGACTTCTTTCAAATAGTTTTCCTGAAGGATTGTGGTACACAATTGGACGTTCAAGAACCACTGGAAGAAGAGAGATGAATTGTCAACGGGGAAATAAAAGGAAGCTAAGTGAATGGAGAAGGGAAGGAGTATAAAATCCTGACAGGCTTCAGGGAATCCAGCCACTTGTAAATTTCTCATTTGTTAGTGGAGCGCTCCCTTTGTGCAAAGCCAATGCAGGGGCTGGAATGGCAGATGACTCAGCCATAGTTCCCATCCAGAAAAAAACGCTTGTGACTCAGCAGGAGCCTGTCCCTTGATCCCCCACCGTATCCATATGCAGATATAATATGCTAAGCTCATGTCCCCCAGCTGAGAGGTGACGTTATTGCTCCCTCTTTAGATCTTACCTATTTATCCCCTGTCCTCCTGCATTCATTTGGCTTGACCGTATCACACTACTGCCAGCTCCCATTACTCACTCGGGGCTTCCTGGGTGCTGGGCCCTCTACTTAAAGCAATCTATGATTGTGTTTCCTCTTCTCAACCACTCTCCAGGTTGGGTGTTATTGTTAACCTTGTTTTACAGGGGAGGAGTTGTGGTTCTGGGAGAGCTCATAGCACATAAGCAATAGTGTCAGGGATGTCATCCCCCTAGAGGAGTTGTCTTTCCCTCTCTGTGGCTCCTGCCTTGACAGCCTTAGTCCATCGACAGGTTTTCATCTTCCTCAAACTGGCTAATCTTCTCTCTGGTTCCCCTTTGGTTTCCCATCCTGACTGAACATGGTGGAATCTACAATTTTTCTGGCTCCTTCTATCTTTAGGAATGAGCATGGTCTTCTGCCACTTGTGAAAATAACTCTCTCACAGGTGTTGGCTACATGCTCTGCCCTGTAGGCAAGCATCAGGCTTCCTGGGAGGCTGTGAAATAGGCTTCCACTTCACTGGGAGATGCTCCTACTCACAGCACACAGTAAGAGAAGGTACTAGAAGGAATTCAAGAAGTGGTCCCAACGGCAGGCTTTGTGGCATGGTGGATAAGTTCCAGAACTGCACCCTGCGTGTATCAGCTGCCTGTTGAGTGATCCTAGGCTAAGTTGTCAAGACGACCTGAGCCTCTGTTTCCTCTTCCATACAATGAGGGTGATAGTGGTGTCATTCTATAGCGTTCCAGGAGGAGTAGATGAGATGTTATACTGAGAAAAATGATTGCCCAGCTATTGCAGCCTCAGCACCCAAAGGACATGCTGTGGTAGGTAATAGGAGACATGGAAACAGCAAAGAGGGAGCCCTCTCAAGAGCTTGTAGGATTGGTTTAACAGGCTGTGAGGGAGTGCCGGCTTTGGATCCTCTCTCTCCTCCTTGTTATAGAGCTCTGAAACAGATTTCTGAGTTCAAAATCATTCTCAGCAATGTGCTTGCTCATGGCCACCCCAGCACCTCACAGGCCACCCTCGCATGCACGTCACAGCCACCCCAGCAACCCACAGTTTACCCTAGCATGTCACAGTCACCCCAGCATCTCACAGCCACCCCTGCACCTCACAGAACACCCCTGAACATCATGGCCACCCCTGCATTTCACAGATACCCCAGCACCTCATAGGCTGCAATTCGTAAGAGAAGCAGGACTCCAACCCCGCCTCTAACATACAGCAGAACAGACTTCTTGGGTCCCTGGTAGCCCTGGTCTCCTGTATTATGAGGCTGAGAATTTACCTGGGTACACAAAGGACCTGCCTTTGCCTCCCGCTTTCCCTCTGTCCAGTGTGAATGACTGGATTCTCTGTGTGAGCTGTGCTCTGAGTGCTGGTTTAACAGACCTGGTATTTGTGAACTGGTGTCCCCACTCTGCTGTTTGATGTTTTGTCACCAAAAGTTATGGGAGGTGGAGGGCTCTTAGTTCAGGCACTGTTTTATGGATTTCATTATACTCCCCACTCTCTGCATAATTTGATGAAATTAATGTTTTCTTTGTTTGTGTTTTTTTTTCTTCCTATAAACATACACACAGAGAGAGACAGACAGACAGAGAGAAAGAGAGCAGACACACAGACAGAGACAGAGAAACATAGAGGTAATTAATCAATAAAAGACCAGTACTTAAAACTGTTGACCACAGAAGAACGTGACAGCCCTTTCTGGACATGGGATTGTGGCCGAGGTCAAGTAGAGTGACTCTAGGCTTCAGTATCTGTGTGGGCTCTGGGCTCAAGGAAGCCCCTAGGGGCTTAGACAGCACCCCATGTTTACAGATGGAGAAACTGAGGCCCACAATTAGGAAATGACCTCTTTCACCCAGACTTACCCAGTGTCGCTGAAGCCCACAGCATGAGTCACTGGACGAATCACTGTTGGGTGCCTGAATAATGATCTAGTGTTGGGATCTCTTCTTTCCACGTTTGCACCTTTTCCCTCTAACACCAAGCCAACCTGATAATCTGGTTTCCAAAACAAAAGTGCTGGACGGCATGCCAGAGGACTAAAGAATTGTTCCAGAATATGTCTTCCTTTTACCTTCTTATACTTAGTACTTTATATTTTTGTATATTTTACGACGGACTCTGTGTATCTATACAGGTGTATATTGTATTAAAACATACATATTTACTAATGCGTGTGTAACAGCTTATCATATAGTTAATTATAGATTAAATGACATGCTAGATACTTTTTTGTTACGAGGACAAAATGCCTGACGAAAACGACTTGGGGGGGAAGACTGATTTTATCCCGCAGTTTGTGGGGACATCCTGAGCTAGAACCTAAAAGATGAGAAATGAGTGGATGGGTCAGGCAGGTGAATGCCTGATAAGGTGGAGGGTGGCTAAAGCAAATGGCTGACAGAAGACAATGGCTTCCAGAAGGCTCCACAAGGTTGGCACCTATTTATGTAGCAAGGAATGGTAGGCAAAACTGGAAAGCTTAGACCACCGTGGGATTTTCCCTTGTTTTATGGAGTTTGGGCTGCGTCCAGAGGCAGGGAGAATGTCTTGGTGAGGTGTGATGTGGATTGTGGACCAAGCAGTTGACATCCGTGACCTTGCTCTGTCACTGACCGGTGTGTGACTTAGAAGCATTGTATCAAAGTCTTCTACCTCAGTTCTCTTACCTGTAAAATGGGCATGATAATGAACAACCCTTCAGGGTGTTGGGAGATGAAAGGGCCTCTCTTATGTGAATTGTGGGGTTGTTTCCTGTAATAAGCATTCTGAGGGGTTAGTTATTACACATAGGGACCCAACTGCTCTCCAGGCAGGGTATAGCATCATTACCAAGGTACTCAGGCATGGAGCTTACGTTTTAATAAAAATAAAATAAACAAAGGAAAACATTAACACGCACAGATCAGTCAGTGTAAGACCAGGAAGAGGATTCATGTCAAGATGTCTGGAAGGGACCAGAGCTTCCTCGAGCTGGTGTACGGAAGTGACAGGCAGATCGGTGTGTTTGGGTCGTAGAGGGGCTTTGGAGAAGTGGGCCAGAATGGGGGTTTGTGTATCAGGAAAAGGAGTTTACACTTTTCCTGTAAAAGTTGGATGGCTTTAACCCAGGGAGTGATGGGATTTGATTTCTTTTAAGGTCTTTGAGCTATATGTGGTGGTATGAGCACACATCATAGACTGAGGTAGAAAGATTTTAAGTTTGTGTAGAGAGACTCTGTGTCAAAAAAAAACAACAACAGCAAAATGGAGAAGGAAGGAAAAGTAGAGGAAAGGGGCTGGAGTGGGGGAAAGCTAACTGCTGCCTGGATTCATTTGTGGCAGAGTGGGTGGGTCTTTGAGATAGAGAAGACAGTGGACGTGTCTGTCCCTGCCCTTCTGGCCTTTTACACTTTCATTCTAATTGTTGCCAAGGCCTTTCTCATCTTCTCCAACCCAGGTCAATGGGAACACTAAAGTTTATTCAAACTAAGTTCTAAATGACTTGAGTAGGTTTGAAGTATGAGCCTGGAGGCAAATGCCATTTTGAAGGCACAAATTCTGATCTACCTGTACTAATTCTTGCACATGTGGCTGGCCTCTGGCCTGCACCTTTTGTCCTTCATTCTCAGGTCTGGCCTCTGGCATTCTGTTGACTTATGAGTACCACTTCTGGGCAAGTGTCATGGTATAGGGCTTCTGAGTCAGCCAGCCTGGCTTGGATCCTGAATCTACTCTTTGCTCTATGATCTAGGATCATCTATCTATCTATCTATCTATCTATCTATCTATCTATCTATCTATCTATCTATCATCTATCTATCTACCTACCTACCTACCTACCTACCTACCTATCTATCCTTTATTGATATGTAAATTACAGAAGGGCTACATAGGGTTAAGGAAGCAAGGAGCTTCAAAGAGGCCTAAAATTGCAGAGCTAAGAAGCTGGTAGGAATGCAGAGTAGTCTCTATGGAGGTGAGAAGACAGACTGAACCCCTAAGCTAGATGAAGAAGCCACTATGGGGTCAGAGTTGAGCTGCAGGAGTGGGGTGAAGCGAAGGACAGGACCAGGTCCTGGTGGATGGATGTCCAGATGGATGGCAAGTCCAAATGAGTCAACAGCACAGATGGAGTCCAGCTGAAACCTCTGGGACAGTTAGGAGTTCTCTGCTTGTTGTTCCTTGACAGGCAGCAGGAAAGTCAGATGACAGCTGCATGACTGGGGACTATATCTGGGCTGATGTCCACTTCTCCATAGCGTGCAGACGAGAGAGCATTACACACTTTCCTCGGTCTCTTGTGTTTGATGGGTTCTCCAGACCTGACTTTCTGCTTTGATTGCAGTAGACCCATCTGCTGCTACAGCCCCAGTTTACCCCAACGAGTTTATAGGGTGGCGTCCTTTCTTCTCCCATCAGTCTGTGCAGCGGGGTGGTGCTGGACAGATGGAACTATGTGCATGTCCACACAGGTGCAAAGCCACCCTCGAGATGGAGTCAAAAGCTGCTTGTAAAATGGAGTCTGTCAAGGCAAGGCACACTCTGAAAAGACATTGTTTTTATACAATTTGGAGTAACTGAGGGCAGAGCGTAGCCTGATGTCAACACTAACTTTCTAACGTCCACTCTCACGGTTCCTCAACCAGTCCTATGAGAATAAGAATTTATATAAGAAAGGCTCTAATTCATTCATGGGGTTTCACCTGTGAGACTTAGACCCTCGACCAGCCCCATCTCCTAACATAACTGCTTTGGCAATCAAATCTCAACATGTTCTGGATGGGTAAGTTTACATTCAGGCCATGGCAACCAGCACCTACCTCATCAAGTTACAAGTGAGTTCTGTTTGTGAAGCCCTTGAGCAGAGAAGCCCAGCACAGAACCAGAGGTCAGTCCTCCCCATGTTCTTTCCCTGCCTGCTGGGAGGGAGAGGTTCCAGCCAGGTCTGCCTTTCAGGGATAGCTGTAGGATTAATGAGTTAATGATTGCCAATTGTTCGGGGCTTTGCGGAACAAAGGCGCTGCATAAATACACACACTCATTATTGTCATCGCTATGCTGGGCTTGGGCAGCTCTATTGTGGCTGATTGATTTATGGAAATGGCATGTTCGTGGACGATTCGAATTAGCGATAAGAAAATTTCAGACACTTTGGCTAATAACAGCATCTTTCATTTTGAAAGCTTCCTGTGGGAAGTGAGGCGGCAGGAAGGAAACCCTTTAGACTCAGCTTCAAATGCTCAGCCCTCTGTCATAGCACGAAAAGCGGAGTGTCACAGGCTGGACTGCAGACCTGCAAGCTGTAGTCCCTACAGGAGTTGAGAAGACACTCAGACACCTTGCAAAATGGCTCTCGCTGAGCACTTCCTCTAGCAGCTGATGAAGTCAGAGTCCTATTCTACAAATGAGGAAACAAAAGATTTGCTTAGAATCGTGGAAGTAGGAAGGGTGAAATCTACAGCCAGAACTGTTGGTGGCAGCTGCTTGTTCATTTCCCGGCTGCCCAGACCCGAAATAATCACACAGAAACTATATTAATTACAACACTGCTTGGTTTATTAGCTTATACATATTTCTAGCTAACTCTTACATCTTAAATCAATCCATCTCTATTAATCTGTGCATCACAATGAGGTTGTGGCCTACCAGCAAGGTTCCAAGCAGGTGTCTTTCTCCTTCAGCGGCTGCATGGTGTCTCTCTGATTTCACCTTCTTTCTCTGTATATCTCTTCCAGCCTGATTATATTCTGCCTGGCTATAGGCTGAAGCAGCTTCTTTTATTAACCAATGGTAATAAAACATATTCACAGCATACAGAGGGGAATCCCACATTACCCCATGTTGGGCGCCATATATAGATTGACGCTATGAAATAGTCCCACACTAGCTCAGAATGGAGTATAATAAAGGTCTCTTTATTTAGGGAGAGACTCACAGACTAACAGTCCTCTGCATGAGCGGGGAACAGCAACCAAATCCAGCAGCCCAGAGAGCACACAAGCTTTACCCTGGCATTTATAGTATAAGAGACCATGCCCAAGTGGGCTGGTATATTAAAGGCTATTGGCTGAAGGAGTTACCACAGGATAGAACCAACAGAATCTTCACCGAGCAGTTGACAACTTCTGCTAAGGAATAAGGCTCCCCTTTCCCCTGTTCCCCTCAGTGGAGAGAAAACTGGGGTGATGGGAGCTGATGCCACAGCCCAGCTAGAACCCTAGTTGAATTTTCATGACTTAAAATACCCCCTAGGCATCATTTTAATTCATAGTTCCTGGAAGAGGCTTACTAAGGTGCCTGTGAAGGGGTGCTAGAGTGTGGGTCTGGTATCTCCTCAGATGTATAGCTTCAGACACAGGGGAGAAGTTGAATTTGGACATATTTGCCCCATAAGCCATAGCCAACCCCATAGTTAACCCTAAAACTCAGAGGCTGCGACACATTTCACAATTCTCTGGTTTGAAGGGGGCAGCCACATCAGCTAGTCACGGTATACCACCGCCCAGGAGAGCATGACCTCATGTAGGTCTCCCTCAGCCTGAGCATGTTCTAGGAAAACATTCAACAGCTGAGGATCCAGGTCCTTGAATATGGTGGATGCTTATAAGACAGTCCCCTAGCCTCTGCCACAGGGACACCACAGGCTATGAGCAGTCTTAAATATGGATCACTTTGGAGCTTCCATGGAATCAGGATTCATAACTATAAATCAGGGCTATGGTATATGCTCCATTTTCCTCAGCTTCTACCCACCATGTTGGTGACTTTGTTCTGCATGTCTGTTGCTTACCTTCGCTCCTCTCCATTCCCATGCGAGGACTTACTGTGGCACCTTGCCCCACCCTGATCTGAATGTGATGCAAACACCCTGGTCATTGGATCAAGCTGGACTTCTCATCTTCCTTCTTAGAAGGCAGCCATTCGTCCACTGATTTTATTATTCACTTAGTCCATGCTCCAGTGTGGTTAGATAAATCCCAAGTGTTGCAGACGCAACAGTGAAGAAGGGCTACCCTCAAGGAGTTTACCTTCTAGTCCTTCTCGAGGACTAGAAACTTACCACCCATGTCAGCTCTTGTAGCAAATTCCAGCAGTGCTGGGTGATGCAAAGAAACAGAGCAGAGCCTGGGCCAGAGGACATCCCAGTGACAAGAACAAGCGGTGGTCACTTATCCTTGTATGCCCTCCATAGAGCATGCCCGGGTCCCTAGACCCTCCATAGAGCATGTGATCTGTGCATCACAATGAGGTTGTGGCCTACCAGCAAGGTCCCTAGAAGCTATCATCCTAGCTCAGCTGCTCTGGTTGACACTTCCAGGACCTCAAGCAGCACCAAAGTGGGAGATTTCCAAGGAATCTCAGCATGCCAGGCAGAGCATGCTGAATCAGCAGGCATCATGCCTTAATGACGCTTCTGGGAGCCCCACCCCAGCAGGCAAGAGGAAAGACAGGCTCCCTGACCCTTGATGACAGTCAGCTACATGTCCCTCAATTACACTTATGTCACTACCATCTGTGAACTGGAAGACACACCCTGCATCTGCCACACACGGCTTCTAAATTATGTAATGCCACTGGGATATCCTTGGCGTGCCACAGAGGCCTTGACCTCCCGAATAAGAAGCTGAGGTAAAGGTGAATGTATGAGTGAGTGAATGTGCAACTGTAAGGAGATGATATGGATGAAGCAGTGAGTGTGCAACTGTAAGGAGATGGTATGTAAGTGAGTGTGCAACTGTAAGGAGATGGTATGGATGAAGCAGTGAGTGTGCAACTGTAAGGAGATGGTATGGATGAAGCAGTAAGTGTGCAACTGTAAGGAGATGGTATGTAAGTGAGTGTGCAACTGTAAGGAGATGGTAAGTAAGATGGTATGTAAGTGAGTGTGCAACTGTAAGGAGATGGTATGGATGAAGCAGTGAGTGTGCAACTGTAAGGAGATGGTATGGATGAAGCAGTGAGTGTGCAACTGTAAGGAGATGGTATGTAAGTGAGTGTGCAACTGTAAGGAGATGGTATGTAAGATGGTATGTGAGTGTGCAACTGTAAGGAGATGGTATGGATGAAGCAGTGAGTGTGCAACTGTAAGGAGATGGTATGGATGAAGCAGTGAGTGTGCAACTGTAAGGAGATGGTATGGATGAAGCAGACAGCAAGCACCCACACTCCTATGTTCCTTTCTGCCTCTCTTCATGTGAGCAGTCTGTCCCTGGACCATAAGTCAGTGAGTATTTCTTAAGCAGCTAGCTATTCCAGGAGCTAGGCTATACAGGCAAGCTCTCTCCAGCATGCAGGCGATCACTCAATGGAGAGAACATTTCTTACACAAATTTCCACATGTCCAAATGATGTGTCATAAGTGTTCCAGGCTCTGCAAAGAGTAACAGCCGTCCCATCTACAAAGTCCATCCATTTGCTTGTCTTCCTGTGTCTTGGGATACATATTCTGTGCAGGCATCATGCTGGGTGAAGAACATGCCCTTCTTGCGGCCTTCTCAAACTACCTGGCCACAGCCACAGATGTCTGTCCTTCAGTCTACTCTACCTACCCCTCCTCTCTTGGACTGACATGGGAGCTCTTGCCTTTTGCTATTTATCTCAGTGTAGCCTCTATACAAACACTTGGGCTTTGGGAACTATGTCATTGTCTTCAAGGGTTTGGTACTTTCGAACAAATGATTTGAGGATTTCTCTTGGTTGTCATTTTTGTGTCTCCTCTCTGCTTCCCTTCCTTCTCCTGTCTCTTCCTCCTTTTTCTTCCCTTCCTATCAGCATCTAACCTTTCTTCCTCTTCCCTGTCCCCATCTCATTCTCCTCTCCCTTGTCTTTCACCTCCTCTCTTTTCTCCACCTCTTCTCTCCTTATCTTCTCACTGTTCCTAGGGTCCCGGGCGAAGCCTAGGCATCTGTAGCGCTTAGAGTCTCTCTGCTGGGTGTTCTTGGTACCCATGACCTCCTCAATGAAGCCAGGACTCTGCTAGCAGAAATGCAGTGATTATGGTACCTGGCTCTCGGTAAGTTCTTTTTTTTTTCTTTTTTTTTTTTTTTTTTTTTTTTTTTTTTTTTTTTTTTTTTTTTTTTTTTTTTTTGGTTTTTCGAGACAGCGTTTCTCTGTAGCTTTGGAGCCTGTCCTGGAACTAGCTCTCGTAGACCAGGCTGGTCTCAAACTCACAGAGATCCGCCTACCTCTGCCTCCCGAGTGCTGGGATTAAAGGCGTGCGCCACCACCGCCCTGCTCTCGGTGAGTTCTTAGGAATGAGTTCTGCTGCTTCTCCTGTAGGTCAGGGTGACAGTGACTTTGGGGGACTCGCTTTTCTGTTGTGGGTACTGCGCTCACTTAGCAATGATCTGATGGGGGAGGGTGGCATTCAGCCTTTGCGTTCTGAATTCCTTAGTGGGAAAATCTTGAGTTTACATCTTCCTGTGTTGGAACAGATCGATGTCAAAAATTAGAGTTCAAGTTTTTAATTTCCTTTCTCTGAGAAACGGGCCTGAGTTGTTGACCCGAGGTGACTGGGATGGCTTCTTGGTGCTTCAGAGATCACAGGCTTATTTGGGAGGCTCGAAGTAGGAAAATGAAACCAGCGCTAATGGGATTGGCCACGACAAATTTGCAGGAAGACCTGAGCACGTTTAAAGAAAAAGTTCTTTAGCAAGAAAGAAAAGTTTAGCAAAACCTTTCAAATGCTGTGCTATTCAGATACAGCCCCACCTCCGCCCTTCCTTTGGTCACTGCTTATGTGCCTGGCATTTTGCAGCCTTTACTGCATCTCGATTCATTGCATCCCTGTTATCTCACTTTACAGAGTGGGAAACTGAGGTGCAGGCAGGGATGTGCCTCAAGGACCACATGCTGATCACACTCGGTGTAATTGTGCACAGTGACATTCTGCTCCCCACCCCGACCCAAGAGTAACTGTTTAGGTTGCAGATTAGCATGGCAGCTTCAATCCCTGCGCTGCCTCCGCTCCATCATCCAGTCCGTTGCTGCCCACAAAGCACCCAGAACACAGTGAAGGAGACCTACAAGCATGTTATCCCTCAGAATGCCAGGGGTTGACTCAGCCCAGGTGTTTCTGCTCTAGGGTTGTGGGCTGGGGCTGCACCAGTTGGGGGCACTCTTGCACTGGGACACACACGCCCCCCCACCCCCACCCCAGGACACTCATTGCAACATCTGCCTGGCTGTAAGTCTCAAGTCAGGTGGGATACTGGTACACCTGAGAAAGACACAGAGCGGTCAGTCCACTGTCTTGAGAGTTCATGGCTAGCAGGGCCTAGATTCTCACCTGACTTAAAGCCACAGCTCCATTAAAAAAAAAAAAAAAAAAAAAAAAAAAGCTTCCATAGGAAGGCTTACTGATCATCCCTAAATCAAGGTTTCTTGGGGCAGCAAGCACATACACATCATCCCACATGGCTCCCATGAGTCCTTGGTGATGCCCTTCTTATTTTGCTTTTCAGTAAGGGAAACTGAGGCTCTCGGGTGACAACCAGTGTCTCCTGGGTGACAGAGCTTTAGAGCCAAGCTGAGAATTAGATGCAGCCTTTCCCTTGGGAAATTTTGCTTCTCTATGGCTTAGTAGTTCCTCCTGACAACCAAGACTACCAATGGATGCCATCCACCCTGGGAGTGATGGCCACAGCATTAAGACCTCTGCAGGCACAGATGGGGAAAGCCCAAAACCTCTTATAAGTGCTGGAGAGTGTTCAGACGTGACCACTTGTAGAGCCCAACTGTTAGTAACATCGGCTTTAGAACTCAGTTCCAACTCTTACCATGCTCAGACATGTGTGTCAGCTTCTCTATGCCACAGCTGCTTCCTCTTCAAGGCAACAATCCTTTCCTTATAGGGCTACTATACGATCCAATAGCTTAATGCAAAGCAGCATTTAGAGCGACACCATACGGGGCAGGCTCTTGGGTAGTGGGACTGTGAAAGCCATTGTGGTCACTGTGGTATCATAAAAGACAGCAGCCTCCCACAGAGAGGTAAGCCAACGGGTGGCCTGTGACCCAGCAATCAATTGAGTTCTTTACCAGGCTCTTCCCACCTTTTCCTCTTGCTCTCTGTCTTCTGACTCTCTAGGAACCCCTGAGCACCACTGTCCCTGTGTACACCAGGTCCAGTCCTGTCTCTAACCAAGGTACCTTTGTGTTTGTTGTGTCCTCATCAACGGGTGGCATCTGGAAGTATACTTGATTGGAGCCCAGGCATATCATGTGTACCTGCGGTTCATGTTTCTCATGCCAGGGCTTCTGCCTCTGTCCCATAGCTTGGTATTTAGAATCCCTGCTAACTGCGTAGCTGTCCAAGATATTTGTGCCCTTGACACGTACCCATTCCCACATGCCTTGCCAGTCTCACCACTCAGCTTGCATGGCTTGCACACCCTGCAGCCCCCAACTGGTTTTGTTCTTGCTTATTGAACATCTAATCTGCTTGGCGCTGTTTCAAGTTTTCTATGCTAACATTTTCTCGGCATTTTCCCGCTCTCCAGAAGCCACCTGGGGACCACTCAGTGTAGGTTCACGGCCCCCCCAAGTCAGTCACACACTGCCTCGGTGCTCTAGAAATGTCATCTGCCCTCAGGAGGGGGCGGCTTCCTCTCTTTCCTAAATCTGGGCCCTTCTATTCCCAGTTGCCTTCTTTCTCCTGCTTGCTGTTCCTAGATCCCCCATCTTTGTGCAGAAACAAGTCTAGCAAAGAAAGGGTAAGCGACTGGCCTAAGGCGATCCAGGAACCATGGTTGGGTGGATGGGGGTGGATAGTGACTAGAAATGCTCAGGGGGTGTGTGATGCACTCCAGGACGGGAGGATGAGGAGGTGCTAGGACCCAGGACAGAGGGAGTCTGTGTAACCTCAGCTACAGTGGAGAAGATACTGTGAAGGTACAGACCTGACTAGGACAAGCATAGGCTTTCTCTGAGCTTCTCACTCCAGCAGGTTCCCCTGGCAACTCAAGCATGACTTCAGCCTGGGTGGGCGCATCCCTCAACAGAGAAAGTGCCTTACCCAGCCCTTCTATATATATCTTCCACTGCCCTTCACTCTCCTCCATATTAAAGTCATTTTCTCATTGTTCATGTGTACAATGTCATAGGTTCAATCCCCCTGCAGTGAGATAAAAATCCAGCAACCTTTGAGTTGAGGTTTGGTTGGCAATAATTTAATGGGACTGGCTCAATTTGCTCAGTGGCGAAGGTGCTTGCTGCCAAGTCTGGTGACCTAGTTCAATCCCCAAGACCTACAAGGTGGAGAGAAGCAAGTCCTGCACATTGTCATAGCAACTCACTCTGACACATTCATAGGACAAGTGCATGTCATTTAGAAAGAAAACTTCTCAAGCATAAGATGCTTGGGATCTTATTTGCACCCAACTCCTCCAGTACCTTTGTGGCCATAAGCATCATGGTAGCCTGTTATTTATCTTTGAAAAGAAGTCTGGGAGAAAGTGCACTGCCGTGGCTCCTCTGCTATAGCCAATTGTGCTTTTCTTTAAGGACACTGGTTTACAAACACACACCCCACCACACACTACACATACATACACACACACACACACACACACACACACACACGAGCCACTTAATTCACCTGGTGCTCCTCCAAAGGGATAGTGAACTGCTGCATCAGGGGCTCTGTTTTGGAAATGACTGTAGGCACACGACACATTCTAGGCACACGACACATGTTAGGCACACGATACATGCTAGAAAATGCAAGGGATTTTCCTAGGGTGATTTCAACTCTCAGTATACTGGTGTTAGCCTTCAGTCTCTTCCCTCCTACCTTTCAGAGGTCTAACTTGATCAGACTAAACATATCCCAGGCTGAGATCTCCAGCCTCAGCAGTACTGATTCCTAGAAGGTAAGATTAAGGAGGTCACACTATGCTACCCCGTGTTAAATGAGGCATGTGTGGTCCAAATTTAAATCCTTTGTGTAAGATGTAAACAGTCCCCTAGCCTCCCTTGTTGCCCCCTCCAACCTAGAGGTTTCCTAAATTGCTGTTTAATGTACTGGATTTTAAATAATGTGATACAGAGCAAGAACGGGGTGCCTATGTGACACCCCAGAATACAAGAGCCACGGCAGGAAATGAAGAGCTTCTGGATGCCTGAGGACTTGCAAGAGTGATGTACACGGGGGGGAGGGGTCACAGCAATGTGTAACCTAGCTTCATGGATGTCACAAGCAACCAGTGTTTCAAGTACTAGCCCTGCTCAGGCTAGCCTGAGATCCCTTGGGGAACTTAGCTTCTACCTCCTCTTTCAACTGGAGGATGCGCACTTGCTCTGGCAGTGAGACTTGAGATTCTTCTTGGAGGAACCAACTTATGCTGTGGTGTATCTGTGTTATCTAATCTCTGTGGGGGCAGGCCCATGGCTATGGCTCAGCTGCTTTGGAAAATGACTTAATTTGTGGTGAGAATGGGCATGCAACCACACCAGGCTTCGGCAAACGAATTTAGTATTTGCTCTCACATGGTCACCCGAGCAGTGTGGCTGTCTATCGCTGCTTGATGAGTCAAGCTTTCTTTTCCCAAGGGGTACCCACCCCAAGCCAAGCCCAATGCCAGTGCAAATGGTGCATGCAAGGTAGTCAGGCTACATAAAGGCAAGGTCTATAGTGCCCATCAAAACTAAGAAAGATGCAGAGGAGAAGGACCTGGTTAAACCTGCTTGCTGTGGATTCTCACTGCAGCCTAGACTTGTCTTGTATGTCACTTCCTACAGTTATGAGTAGCTGTCCCTGCTTAGACAGGGACAACCAGAGCACATATGAAAAGATGCTCATATGTGTGCCAATGTAGTGTGGACCCAGCCTCTTAAACTGTGGGTTGTGACCCCATATGGACCGTTCATATAACTGACTGCAAAAGTATCCAAAAACCAGCGAACAGTGTTCTTCTTGCAACAAGAAATCAATTCAAAACTCAAAAGCATTATGGATCTGAGATGTTTCTGGTAACCCAACTCAGGTTATAGCCCCTTGCTTCACTACAGTTTTGGTTGTGAACGTACAGCACATGTCCTAAGTGTCTGAGTTACTTTTCTACCACTGTGATGAAACATTATGACCAAAAGCAACTTTGGGAGGAAAGAGTATATTCCAGCTTATGACTTATAGTCTGTCATCCAGGGAGGGCAGGGCAGGAGCGCAAGGCTGGAACCTGGAGACCAGAAATGATGCAGAGGCCATGGAGCACGGCTGCTAACTGGCTTGATCCTCACAGTTAGCTCAGCCTGCTTTCTTATACCATTCAGGATCATCTGCCCAGAGTGTCACTGCCCACGCTAGGATGGGCCCACCCACATCGATCATCAGTCAAGAAAATGCACAAGCTTGCTCACAGGCCAATCTAGTGGGCCATTTTCTCAGTAGAGGTTCCTTCTTCCAGAATGACGCTGGCCTATGTCAAGCTGACATAAAAATTAACCAGCACACTTAGCGTTATGGGTGCCACCGTATCATGGAATACTAAGGAATGCTGCCCACAAGCTTCTCAGCTCAGCCAGGGTGGTCCTAAATTCTGAACTGCAGTTCAGTTTCACCATAGATACAAAGTTTCCTGCGCTGACAGGAATGGAATGGCTTCTTATGACAGAGTAAGGCATTTACTACCTTCCTACCACAATCCCTTAGCACATATCAGATCAGTATACTTCTGGATTGTCTTAGAATGTTTGATTTAAAAGGTCTATCTTTGAGTTACTAACTTAAGTTTCATTTAAAAAAAAACTGTTCTGGTAGATGAAGTTTAGCTGGGGGCTAGGACAGAATTTCCAGCAATTTCTATGGTTGTCCCAAACATACTTCTGCCATTTTGTACTACATATTTATGTAACAGTATTCCCAATGCTAATGATGAGAAAAATCAAAATGCCAATCAACTGTGAAAGATACTGATGATGCTCTATATCTTATAGTATTAAATATTCAGTGGAGATTTAATTCTTTATGTTAAAAATAAAGAGGTCACATGCATCACATTAATAAGAAATTTTTCATCTTTATTAAGTGATAAAATTAAATATATAATAAAGAATTGATTTCAAGCAAATTTCATTATGATTTATTGCTAGTAGTTGTTTATATATGTTTGATAGACCTATAGTCCCTGGGTTTTATAAACATTTGGGGGACAAAAGGGACTGTGACTGTGAAATCCTAGTATCAAACAGAGCTAGCATTAAAAACTAGTGTGGAAAAGGTATGGGGAAGATGACCTTCCTTAAGGACAATATGAAAGCCTTATTTTTGCAGTACACAAAAAGATTAACAACCCATACATGAAAGGACAGCACAAACTTAACCATCGTTATTAGGAAATGTTCTTAGAAACTTCACGCTTAAGAAAGTCATAATTGGTGGGAAAAAAAGATCAATTTGAACAAAACAGAATTTAAAATCTTCCCTAGGACAAAAATGCCCCTCAAAGAAAACTCAGCAATAAAGAATACACTGGAGAAAGTGTCCATAATATAAGACAGAATTTAAAAATCCTTTCCCAACTGGATATTCAGAAACAGAGAGAAGTACATGGCATGCTGGTGACCGCAGATGAGAGAGAGAAAATAAGTGTGAGACCCCACCACCTGTTTGGTGAAACTGAAAAGTCTAGTCATAGTGAGGATGTGTGAGAATGTGGCCCAGACCCCTCAGGGTGCCTGTGTGACACCCTACACGCTCTGGGGTACAGGCTGGCACAGGCCAGGCCAGCTGGTAGCTGAGCTCTCTGTGAGTCAGCAGTTCCTCCTCTGGAATATCTTCCCCTGGAGCTCCTGGGGAGACACCAGGATGGATGGCAATGGCAGGGACTGGGAACAGATAGCACATCTCCATCAAAATGAGTGAGGAACTCTATACTTCCACACGGATTTGCTTGGAAAACCACATGGGGTCAAAAAATTGAGTTTCAGAGTTTGCCGTTAAGCATGCAAATGTAACACCTGTATGATTTATGAGCATACACACACAGAGGGAGCGCAACACAAAGACAGATTGGAAGACCATGCCCCAAATTCAAGATCAAGGCTGCCTCAGGGGAGGAAGGAGAAACCATAGGAACTGTACCAGGAGGAATTTTGGCTTTAGTGAAAATGTTTGACTTCTTTTATTTGAAAAAAAAAAACCATGCAAATATGAGAAATTATGAATCTGGTAAGAGGTTCTTACATTCTCTGCATTTTTAATTACTGAAAAGGAGCATGAATCCTAAGGATAAAAAATTAAAAATTCATCATATGGGGAAAAATCATTTATCTCACTGTTCATCTTGGGCCTACCTCCCCCTGGGTCTGGATGGACAGGGAGCTCCATGGGCACACGCGGCTGAGTTGATGGCCCTCCCCACGCATTGCCTCATTTCTCCTCACAACTACTAAGACAGGCCTCATTGTCCCAGGAAGAAAGCAGTGTTTTGAGAAGGTTAAATCATTTCCCGATGTTTCATGGATAGGAGGCTTTGGACTTGAGCTTAACTCTACATTATAGATAGGTAAGGAGAGTTTGGGGAAGACAGGGATGCAGATGCTAAAAGGACCGTGGAGATCAAGTGTGGGAGACACGGGTGTTATCTGCTTGGACAAACAGCACAGCATTCTACCACCCAAACTTGCCTCTCTATTATGTGTCCTTATTCTGGCTCTGACTCTGAAAGCCAGATCCACATCTGGAGCTCAGAGAGGAGAAAGGAGCCCTCTCAGGTGCCTGACAGATCTCAAGGAAGCCAAAGATGCAAGGTTTCTGTCTTCCCCACATTCTAAGCTTAGCTTGGAAGAGTGGATAGAATCACCTGAAAAAAATTAACTATCATCACTATAGATGGTCTTCAACTTAGGGTGGATCTGCCTGGTAAGTTTCACCTTTGTGAGGATGCAAAGCATACCCATACATCCATTCCGTTTTCTACTCTCGGTGTAGTAATCAATCAGTTATATGACATATTCAACACCATATTATCAAGGCTTTGTGTTAGATGGTTTTGTCCAATGGTAGCCTGCCCTAAGGGCTTTAAGTATGCCTCAGGAAGGCCAGAGTATACCATGAAGTCCAGAAGGACAGGTGTATTACAAGCATTTCTGATATACAGTATCTTCACTATACAACTTATCTGGAGATAATTATATCATAAACCGAGGAGCAGCTGTAATATTCTCACAGCTGCCACTCTGTCTGGCACTGTTATGAATGCTTTAGAATTCCGGCATGTCCAACCCGAGACCTGTGGGCTATGAGGATGGCCATGGATGCCACTCAACATAGAACCAGTAACTACTTAATGGGAATTTTATTTTTGTTTGGGGGGACTTTTTGAAACTAGAACTTATTATGGATCTATTGCCTGGAACCCTCTGTGTAGACCGGGCTGGTCTTGAATTTATATCACTCCTCCTACCCCTCTCTCCCAAATGCTGAGACCGCAGGCCTGTCCCAACATCTCCAACCTCACTATGAGATTTGTGGGGGTAACTTTGGGGGGAACAAGATTATGGTTCTTGAACATAAACTTTGTAGATGATAAATGTGTCATAATGTCCAAAGGCTGGGACATTCCAGCCGTAGTAACTGTATATGTGTAACTGTTGCTCAGGAGGATGCAGGGCCATAGCTCCTGGGGGGACTGACTAACTAGTAAGGCTGCCAGGCCTATCCACTGAGACTTCTGATTGAACAGGTCTGCAGAGGGGTCCAGGAAGGCCTATTTATAATTAGGGCTCCAGATAAACCCATCCACAGGTGGGTTTGGGAAACTTTGAGTCTTGACCTCCCTCTGTTCTCACCTGAGCTGCTGCAGTGAAATCTGGGTGTGGCCAGTTGCTGAGCCTCTCCCTTCCAAGTCTGGGAGCCCTCGTCCACCTTCTGAAAATCCTGGTAGGATCTGGCCCTGTCGTGTGTGGCCATTCTGTCAGCTGAAGTGCTCAAAGCTCGGTGGCAGTCCAAGCTCGTCAGCATCACCGTTGTGACTGGCCACTCTGTTATAGATTTAGGGTATACAGAGTGTACAGAGAGACCTCCATACTCAGTTGGAGCTCGGTCCAATAGAGTGCTCATTTCCCAGTTCGCTGCTGGCTGTGTGCCAGACAGAGCCCTTATGTTGGTTCTTACGTGTAGATCTGTTACCTTCAGGGAAATGGACTGACAGAGAATTGGTGACTTCCTGTCTCCCAAGCAGCCTGCCCCCCAAGACCTTAGACACATTAAGATGTATTAACTGAACTTGCCTTTCTAAAAGGCAAGAGGGTTGGTCTCTGCCTGATCCCAGCATGTGCCAAGTCACAACCACACCCACACTCACAAGCAGAGCCAAGCAGTGCCATATAGTGCCAAACATCTCTCCTGGCTGCATTCTGGCTCCAGTAGAAATCTGGGGTTTGGTTCTGAGCCTGAAGACAAATGAAGTAGCACCTGTATCGTGTTCCCCACTGGGATCCCTTTCGTGTCTGATCTCTTCCCTGCCTGTTGTAAGAGGTAAAGTCTCAGAAAACAAAGCAAAAGCACACACAAAAAAGTCCAGACTGCTCTAGATCCTGGCCAAAAGGGAGCCAGGGGGAGCCAGTTACATAAGCCCGGCGGCCCGGCTGTCTGTGTGCCTATGACTTATTTAGCTGTCTGTCTTTTCGGGATGTCAGGCTCCCTCCTTTCCAGCTGGCTCCCCATTTCAGTGATTACATTAATGCTTGGTAATTGTAGGAAATAGACACCTCCCCAGACCCCAGCGTCCCAAGTGGCCAGATGGGGATATTCAACACCAGGAATGCCTGGCTGGGCCCACCCAAGGCTTTGGCAATCTCCTGCAGAAGGAGGCAGAAATACGGCAGAGCTCTTGCGAGCTCTCCCACAGTGCAGAACGTAGTCCCTTTCAAGGACGTACCTGGATCTTGCACTGATGTGAAATTCTTTTCTCTTTTAGAAAGGTGAAGCGATGGTGCTGTGTCCTGGTGGCCCACGTCATTCTGATGCAGCACAGAGTCAGCTCTGATGTTGGTCTCTCTCTCTCTGGGGACAGTTTTCTCACTTATGAGTCCTAGAGGCTGAGCATTGCTGCCTTTTATGCAGAAAGGAACATCATCATTAGCAAAATGAAATAACAAGGCACAGAAGGAACCGTTCTCTTAAGTCCCATGTGTGTAGTGGTTTTAGCCTTGGCCTCTGCTTTTTTACATAGTGATAACAACCACTCCAGGATCCTTGAGAGCTCCCAGCCTCACTTCACACTTCTCCATCTCCTGCCCACCCCCCCCAGAACTGGTCCTCTTCAGGTTCCTAATACCTAGGAGATAGCTTAGCGTAGAGAGATAGAGAATGCTTGCCTGCCTGCCGTATTCAAATACCTGGGTTCCATTCCTAGGGGGAAGAGAGAAAACAAATGAATAGAATGAGGCGGGGGTGGGGGGTGGGGAGGGAGGCAGAAAGACAGAAACCAAGAGAGAGACAGAGATACAGAGAGAGACGAAGACAGAAGCACAGAGATAGAGAGAGATTGATAGAGACAGAGACACACAGAGAGGGACAGAGAGACAGAGAGATCCTGGAGCCCAAGAACATTACTGCGTATGGCACTATATCATATGTGGCCAAACATCAGAGGGGAAAGAGCAGGTTTGAATCCCAGTTTGCAGCCTGCAGGCTAGGGTTATTGTCATAGATCTTGGACTCATGGCAACAGCAACTGCTGATAGTGCAAATAGCCTTCACAAAGGATCTGTAATGTCACATATGTAAGCACTGCCCTGCCTGGGACCCCTTAGCTTCCAGTCAGAGGTGAATGAAGCAAGGCCTGTCACATCCCTGAGCCTGACATAGCACACGCAGAATGGAAGTCAGTCTTGTATTGGGCTTTGTCCGTTTCCAGATCCCATAAGTGGGGCAGGGGAAGTGTTTCTCTGTCAGTTGCCTCTACCCAGGGTGTACCCTCCTGTACCATCTCTGCAAACCTTGCTTGGCTCATCCCTCAGGTGGGCCTACAGGTCCTCATGAGCGACCCTAGAACAGAAGAGAACACAATGAGATCATGTCTGCAGATAGTCACCTCCTGCAGACACGTAACAAATGCCATTCACCTTGGCTGGAAAAACTTTCCATCAGTATAGCGGTATCATGCTTGAAAAGAAGCCAGCTCCCTGGGGCGCTGACTTCATGGTGGGAGGAGGGGAGCAGGGGTGCTCTGGCCTGTCTGGGCTGCCATTTGCAGATCCCAGAGAGCTAATAAATGCACACTCTAAAGTGCCTCATTTTAACAAGGAAACAACAGTGCAGCAGCAAGACACCCTCCTTTCCTGCTTTCCACCCAAATCAGAACCCAGGGTGAGGCAGTACAGCTCTGAAGTCCCAGTGCTCTGAAGGCTGAGGCAGGGGGAGCAGGGAGCAAGAGCTGAAGGCCGGTCAGGGCCACACAGCAAGATCCTGTTTCAAACAAGCAAAGAAACAAACAAAAATACTGCTAACCAAACAGGTGAAGAAGTCAAAGGGGACCTGGTGAGATGCCCAGAGTCTGGGATCTAGGCAGAAAGTGGATTTGCTGGCAACCAGATTTTACTCCAATGACCTGTGTCCCGTCTACTGGAAAGGGTTTGTTTCCACAGAGAAAGCTTTCCATAACCTCTGGAGCCGGGGAAAGGGACCAGTGAAAATGGCAGTTTGGGGAACTGGTCCGTGAAGATGCGGTATGTTAAGACAGATGGCTGTACAGCTAGCTCTTCTTCCTCTCTGGAGCCTCTCCCTGTCACCGCATCCTGTTTCTTTAAAATTCAGGGTAGACAGAGCTGCTCTTAATGTCTTGGAAAGCAGCCCACCCCCACCCCTGTGCCTCACATAGCACCCTGAAAGATGGAGCATTTTATTAATAACTTGCTGGGTTCAACTCTCCGGGGGCCTCTTCTGGCTTCCAGGAATGATGCTTACCCAGTTTTTCTGCTGGTTTGGGGAACACTGATTAATGGTTCAGGGACGTCCCGGCAAGACAGGCACTTTTTCACTGCCAGGGTACCCTGATGGATGGTGCAGCCTTTTCCTGACTAGGGTGACCCACAGGATTCCCTGTCCCCACATCACAGTGGCCACTCCATCCTGAGTGCCAGCTTGGGGCGGGGTGGGGGAGGAGCAGATGCAGCTTATAGGCTCAGAAGCCACAGGGAAGCCACTATTCAACTGTTCATTTCTCAGATGGGCACAGTCACACCACAGTGGACTTCAGGAAGTTCCCTAAGGCTTCTGATCAGTGTTGAGAGCTAAGAGGCTCAGTTCAGCTGAGAGCCAATGCACTTAGCTACCAATCCAGAGGAGACTTCCTGTTGCCCCAAGCGCCCCCCATTTTTTCACCGAGCCATTCTTTAACAAGTTCCCTCCTTAAGAAAATCATTGCCATGGCTCTGAGTCTAGCTGGCTCTCATTCTCAGCTGTCATTGGATATATTTCTGAGGGGAGCTCAGAGTTCACAGTGGCCCCAGCTAACCCAAGATTCCACCCAATGGCCCGTCTTTCATGCTGTGCTCTCAGTAGTATTCAGTGAGTTCACATGGCATACCATGCACGGATAGGGCCCTGGATATATAAAAGGCCAAAGTAGACAGAAAATACCATCCATGCATTGGGAAAAGTCAGGTATTAAACAAAAGCATGAGAAAAATAAAGGCATAAACCATGTACCCTGAGTCCCTGGAGGCCTTTCTGATATAAAATCTAAATTCTCCTAGTTCTTTCCCTCTCTGGTTCCCTAGAGTTCTATGCTTTGCTCTGAGCCAGGTCCTTCCAGTTATTCCCATTGTTCTTGGGCTCTGGTGTCCCTTGTTCTGCACTTTGAATCCTAATTCTGCCTCACCAGCCTGGCAACTAGACTTTGGGAAGACACACACAACACACACACACGCACACACACGCGCACACACACACATGCACACACACCAACACACACACACGCACACACTCTTATTTCCTCATCTTTTTTTAATTTTTAAAAAATCTTTATATGCATGCTTGACTTGCATGTCTTTGTGAGGGAGTCAGATCCACTAGAACTTGAGTTCAGACAGTTATGAGCTACAATGGGGTTGCTGGGAATTGAACCTGGGTCCTCTGGAAGAGCAACCAATGCTCTTAACTGCTGAGCCATCTCTTCAGACCCTTATTTTCTCATCTTAAGATAACGTTTCCTCCATTTTAGACTGTCCTTGGGATTCAGAGAGTTAATGCCTGCTTGTTCCTGTAAGAATTTGCTAAAATTAGTGTTTGTGTTTCAGTTTTTCAGGCTGTAAAATGTCTAAGTCAGAAGCCACTTGACTGGCTTAGATAGGCAACATTGTGGCAAACATTTCTCAGAGTTAAGCAAAGAAAGTGGAGTTCTTTGCCCTCACCCATATTTGTTAGCTTTTGCTGTGTAACAAATCGTCTCAACACTCGATGATTTAAAATAGCACTGTCTATAATGGCATCAGATCTTGGGGGTTGGTGAGGCAACAGATATTTTAGGAGATGGTGTTGATTCGGTATGGCTTGAGTTTTCAAGGTGCCTTGGTCTCAGATTTTCACAGCCCATGAGTGGTGACATCTTGTTTGTACAAATAAAGCTTGTCTGAAGATCAGAGGGTGGAGCTAGCCACTAGCTAACCATAGAGGTCTGGAGGTCTGTACAGACAGACAGGAAGTGATATGACTGGGTGAAGAGAGGAAGTAATAAGGTGGGAGGAAACAGGAAGTCAGTCTCTTTTTGGCTAGGAAGTTGAGAGGTAAGGTGGCTGTGGTTTTGCCCCTTCGTCTCTCTGATCTCTCAGCATTTTCCCCAATATCTGACTCTAGGCTTTTATTACTAAGACTTATTAGAACTTGTGCTACACCCATGTTTATTTGGAGACTTGTATGAGAACAGCTGTGAGGGGACTCACTTCTGGAGGTGTAGGGACAGAACAGGCAAGATCTGGAGAGGTGTGGACTGGGCCAGCGCTTCTGCCTCCTCTTGTGGTCAGAGAAACCTTCACTTGGACACACCCCAAGTGATAAGAGGGTTGAGGAGGAGCTCCCTGTAATGAAAAGGGAACTGTCAAGTCATGTGGCCAGGAGTGTGAAGAACTGTCAGGTACCTGGCTTCCCCAGAGTCCCCGGAAGACTGGGCATTCCTTCAAGGAAGTCCCCTGTATGATCCCCCGCCCCCGTACTGCCAGAGAAGAGCCCAGTCACTACCCACATTTTCCCTTCATAGCACTCTTTCTGCACCCAGATTTCCTGGGACATAGAATAGGGTGCTCCTCCCCCAAAACACTGTACAAAGATGGAAGGTGGGTGGAAGCAGGATGGGACTGGACTGTACCCTGACTCTTAACTCCTTGTCAAACCTTTTTCCTTCCTATGAGATAAGCAAAACTGTCAGCTGGGGCAAGCTGACCAAATAGGATGAACTGCCTCTTGCCGAGCATTGTGCTCTCTACAATAGAACCTGAATGAGGCTAGAACTGGTCTGGCTTCTGAGGAGCCAGGTGGGCTCCTGGTAGCAGATTTTTCTGAGCGAGGTAATTTAAGTGCTGTGCACAGAGAGCAGGGAAATGCAGAGTGGTAATTTGGAAAGCATACATCAGGTGCTTTTGAAAAAAAATTGATATTGTTGGTTATCTTTCTTTTTATTAAAACCCAGAGCCCCGAGGACTGTTGTCACATCCTTGGTGAGTTCACTCAAGGCAGAGTGTTGACATTTCTAATTTGCAAATTTAAATATTGTCAAGAAATGGTTTAAATGCTCAGCATGACTGGGGACTCTTATGACTGTAGGTGACAAGGGATGGCTCATCTCTGGGGAGGTGGTAGAGTCAAGAAGAAGGAGTGCATGGAGATCCAGAGAGATGGGAATGAATGACTGACATTTACTGACCACTTTCTGCCTCTCCTCCGAGTGCTTTTCACATGTATTTTATTTTTTCTGACATTAATCTCACATTTCCATTTTACAGTTGAAGACAATGAGTGCCCAGGAGGTTAAAGAGCTTGCCCAGGGTCATTTAGCTGTTCCAGAGCAAAGCTGGCATTGGAAGCCAGTACTGACTTTATGTCACCCACTGCTTCCCAGTGCTGTGGGGGAGCTGAGTCTCAGAAGCAGGCAGATTGGGCCAAGCTCAGCTGGCTACAGTGGACTCTGACCTTCCCTTCGTTCATGGTTGGACAAATGGGAACTGGACAGTGTGGGTATCCTGGGCTGTGTACTAAGGCTACAACAGTGAGCAAAGCCTGAATAGCTGCCCTGAGGGATTCGTAAGCACCTGCCCTAAAGCATAGGACCTCTGGGAAGGGACATAATGTCCAAAGGACACATAGCTGGGGAAACCAGAAGTCTGGGAAGGCTCCTTCAACAAGGGACTTGAGTGGACTTCTCTTAGTGTAAAAATGGTGCTAGGCTGTAGGGTTCTCTCCCTTCCTGTTCACCCAGGGTTTTCTCTCCCTCTGCTCCTCCCTCCCTCTCCTTCTCTTCCTCTCTCACACACTTTTTCTGTAACATTTGTTCTCACTCTCAGAAGCTCTCATATCTGGAATCCAGATGCCCAATACACTGGCAGATCTGAATAGATGCTGCCAACAGTCCCAGTCATGGCTGGCTGTATAATCTGTATGCTGCAGTGCAACATGAAACCATGGAGCCTCTCATTCAGATTTGTTAGTTATCTTAAGATGGTGACAGCACAGATCTTTTCTATGTACAGGGTTTTGCACAGCTGCATAATAATGTGATGCCCTGGCCCTAGCTGAGGTCCCTTCTTTTGTTCCAGCCATTTCTTCTAGAAACCCTTTCAT
This sequence comes from Ondatra zibethicus, assembly GCA_004026605.1. Taxonomy (NCBI): domain Eukaryota; kingdom Metazoa; phylum Chordata; class Mammalia; order Rodentia; family Cricetidae; genus Ondatra; species Ondatra zibethicus. The sequence continues at coordinate 142,635 of PVIU01000802.1, forward strand.
TGTATGAGAGACATGAACCACAGCCACCTAGGACCCTCCACATCTCTGTAGAATACATTCCAATGAATAAACAAATACAGTTTATCACATGTGTTTTCTGGAGAGACAGACAAAAACATCTACCTACCCTAGATAGAGAGTGACACCCAAGACCAAGGAAAGGATTCTACCTGAGTCCATTTTGATGACTCAGTGAGTTGACTAGGGCTGCTTGCAGAAGCATGGATCACCACTCTAAGTTAGCAAGTCCCAAAGGGTAGCTTGTGGTCAATTGTACTACCAAAGACTATTCTGCAGTCCATTGGTTTACCTTTTATATAGACTCAGGGAGAAGAGACAAGTGGCATGTGGTTATTAGTACTTAAATGAACTGAAATATGATTTGTATTCATTTTCTTGCTGCCTGCTTAAGCTTCTCTTGTTACCTCTTATAAACAGTAATGCCTACCTTGTGGGAGTATTGTTTGTGTGGATTAAGTGCCATAATTTTGGTAAGGCAGTCAATATAGCATCTAGCAATCTAAAATACCTCCAGGAGGTAGAAAATTCTGTAGGTGTTTGATAAGTTAGTGTCTCCTTCCCTCTTTTGTTACAGCCCTCACCTGGCAAGTTACAGCACCTTGGTGGCCTCGCTGCATCCTAGTCCTTAGTGTTCCAATTTGTAAGAGGACTGTGAGTCTGTGAGCTTCCATGTCTGGTCCTGTAGCCATCAACCTGGGAGCCCCATAGAGCTGTATGGATTATACCAAGTAGCTTCCCCTGTTTCTCCTCAGCCTGGAAAAATTAAACAGCCATGCTCCACGGCGTGAGTTTTAACCTTGCTGTTTAGTGGATAGTGTTATTTACAATCTCTCTTTACTCTTGTTCAGCCCGGTGGTTCTAGGGACTGAGAGTCATTCTCTGATGTCCTGTAGCCCTGTGGCTCTCTTTGAGCAGGTAGTGTCTGCTCCTCTTCAAAGATGCTCGGGCCCCAGCATCCACCTACTCATCCCGAGAGAAGAGCATCATTTGAGATTTGGGAGTTTTGTACAAGGGACCGTGTTTCTGGACTGCCCTTGTACTATTTACTATGTTCATCCCCAAGGGACATTTATCAGACTCCAGGGGAACCAGGCATCAGACTGAAGCTCTGTAAACAACCCCTCTTTTTATTCTTGCAATGGTGGAGGAGCTGAGATTTGGAAAGTTCAAGTAGCTTGTCCAAGGCCTTTACAGTCCCTGTTAGATGTTATTCATCCAAGAAGGACATGTCAGTCTTGCAAGGTTGAAGGAACAGTGAAAGGGATTGGAAGTGCCCACTGTCCTCTGAATGGCAGTGTCACTCATGAAGTCACATTCACAGAAACACAGGGAGATTTGAGTGGGAGCTTCACAGCTCATTCCTTGAGCACCTAGTCAGACCAAAAGTTTGGTGCTGACCTAGTACCCACTTCCATCATGGCCCTTTTGATGGGGCAGCAATGTGGGGTATAGCTGTGGAAAAGTCAGACACCTCCAGATAAGGAAGTTCTGAGCTGAGGGATTTTTGCCCTCAGTTTGCGTGTACCCACACTCTTCACTATCCCTGCCCAATGCCCCAATTTTGTCAATAGATGCTCTTCTAACTCAGGATCACCCAAGTCACCTGGAGAGCCTGTCTAAACTTTCACAGGTTGTAGACTAGTAGATCCTTAAGGCTGCAACTGGGAAATGGTTCTTTAAAGTCCCCGAATGATCGCAGGATAAGGTGCAATTTGCAAAACACTGCTTTGGTCCAGTGTTCCCCAAAGTGTGTTCCATAGACTAGCAGCTTGGTTCTATGGAGGCTAAATAGGTGTTACATAGAAGACTCTGCAAGATAAGTGAGCTGGAGGGAGCTGGATGCTGAGTCCCAATGTGCCTACACACCAGGCTCCTCAGGGAACTTTTGACAATTTTTCTACCAGGTAAAACTCCCATGTCCTTCTCTGGAGCAGGCCTCGGACATAATCAGTCTGTAAGATCCCAAAGAAATGTAGTAGTCCAGTTGCCAGATATTAGGTTAGAAAAGCTAGACAGACTGTTCTTTTTCCCTTACACAACGTCACAGGGCTTCAGTGCCCAGTGTATGTTATAAATCTCTAAAAAAGAAAGAAAGAAAGAAAGAAAGAAAGAAAGAAAGAAAGAAAGAAAGAAAGAAAGAAAGAAAGAAAGAAAAGAAAGAAAGAAAGAAAGAAAGAAAGAAAGAAAGAAAAGAAAGAAAGAAAGAAAAGAAAGAAAGGAAAGAAAAGAAAGAAAGGAAAGAAAAGGGGAATTATCATTGCTTGGGCATCAGAAATGCAAAAGAGAAAAGATGGCAAGGGTAGGAAAGGACAGAAAAACCAGCTATGAATAGAATGTGTCTTGGTGAGAGGAGATGTGGGTAAGCCAAGTGAAAGTTAGAAGTGGACAGGATTTGGGACCCAAATGTGCATGAACATTCTTTGTTAGGTTGACTTATGAATTGAAGATAATTTTGTATTTGGTAATAGTTCTGATACTTTTTAGACTGAGTGGTCTTTTGCAATGAAATCAATATCATGTCATGTGAGGGTCACATGAATGGAGAATGTAGCTCCTAACCTACTCAAAGCTCTTTGGAGGCTCACCCTCCCCTTCCCCACTTTCACTCAGAGCCTGATGGGAGGCATCTAAACTTTTCATAAGTACTCCCACCTCCAGCATTTTTGGGTATACCATAGTCAGGTGCATATTCATTTGGAAACAGTCTAGTAGCAGTAGCTTAGTAGGCCCACATTTAATTTTGGAAATTGGAGAGACGCTCTGGTAGCGGTTAGTTAGACTACATTTAATTTCCTTCTTGTACTTTGAGATTCAAAAAAAAAGATATCGTGTTAGGCTTTATATAAGCCCACATAAATACCCATGTGTGTTGGAGGAGCAGTATTTCGGCTCACGGTTGTAGGGTTCAATCCCTACTATTCGACTTTGCTGCCTCTGGGTCCATAGTGAGGCAGAGCATCGTGGTGGCAGGGGCTGCTCACATGTCAGACACGAAGTAGAAAGAAAGAGAATGCAGCAAGAGGCCAGGGCAAAATATTGATCAAAGATAGACACCCAACAGACGACTTCCACCATTCAGGCCTTACCTCCTACTTTTCACTTTTACTCAGTGACACCATCGTACTATGAATTCTCAAGGACTAACGTATTGATTAGGTCACATTCCTCAGGACCCATCTGCTCTCTGAGAGCCCAGCTGCTGGTAACTAAGTCCCACATATGAGCCTGTGGAGGACCTGCCATGTGCATTCTAAATGCAGCTACTGGTTTTCCCGTACTCCACTTAATCCTCAACGTGCACCCCAGCTTAAAGCCATGACAGAACATGACCCCAGTCTCTCTCCAGCATTGCCATTCCCCACGTATGTACACACATGACCCTAGCCATGTGGCTCCTGTTCTCTTGGCTGTCTCCTCAATGCTCCTCTGCCTGCCTGGAGGCACGAATAGCTTCTTGTCAGTCAAGTCTTATTTTCAAAGTCACCTCCTCGGGAGCCCTTCCGTGCCCACTTCCATTAGAGTCACAGTTGATCACTGTCTGTTTGGGTTCTTTTGGATTATCCAAGTAGCCCTTCCCACTGCCATGTTTTGCTGGCTTGTTTTTTCGGGGCCTTCCTCCTCCAGCAGGAAGGAACGGAGTTGACACAGAAAGAAAGGCTCTGTGCTATCATCTAACACAGTCATCTAGGCTGAACTGTCCGTCAATGATGACACGGAGCTTTGAACCCTCCTCTTTTGCAGCCCCAGGTCAAGGTTCTTCACCTTGTGCCAGGCTGCCCTGGTCCCTGAGGGGCTAGTGACAGCTCTTTGAGCCTAGACTCTGGCAGTTTAGATCTGAGGTCTGTTGCAGTGTCCTCTCACTGTGGAATGTGAAAGAAAAAAGACTGGCATTTTCTGGTCTGTTTCACAGCCATCCAATAATGGGAGCTTGGATAAATTTCAGATTCTGGAAGAATTCAGGCAGGCCCAGCCGAAAATTGGAAAAGTCTGTGGTCAGACAGTCACAGTAGGCAGCCTACAGAAGCACTTGCCTGGGTGGCGTAATAAAGCCCAGAGTGTAAAGACAAACACCGGGGCCACTATGCCTATGCAGGAGGAAGTTCCTTCCGGCCTCTTATCTGTTGTCAATATAGCATCAGAATGTGATTTCAAGACTTGATTGCCAAGGCTGGAAACGTTCAGTTCATAGAGACCTTGCTTAGTAAACCTGAAACCATGGGTTCAATCCCAGGGTCCCATAAACTGTATATAGGGATGTATATCTGTAATCCTACCATTTCAGAGGAGGTAGGAGAAAGATTAGAATTTCAAGGTTATCCTTGTCTGCATAGGATGTTTGAGACCAGCCTGACCTACATCTATAAATAAATACCCAATATATATAGAGATACCAATATTCAGTTCTTCCCTTCCTTCAATGAGCACCTCTCAGTATCTGGACTCAACTGTTTCTGTTGGACATCCAGCTATCTGGGCTCTTCCTTTGCTTTTCTAGGCAGAGGGAAGGAGACATCAGAATGTCCAAGGTCTTGTAACCCTTTGAAGAACAGTAGTTTGAATCTATGGGTTCTTCACTGGGAGTTTGTGCTGCGAAACCCATCATATCCTATAGCCATGTTACTTCTTTCTCTTTCTGGAAGCCACTCACCTGCGGGTGACCTGGATGTAGCTGCTTGCCTGGCGGAGGCAGATGTTTATTTCTATCTTGTTCTCACCCACAACATCTCTAAGCAAGGCCTGTTGTCCCCTGCTGTCCCCTGCTGTCCTGTCTGCTGAGCTCAGGATTCCCTAATGGAGAAGCAACAGGAAGCATAGAAAGTACCTATGTTCACACTTGAAGGCAAATAAATTAGCAATTGATTTTCTTCCTGCCGGTGTCTTCTTCTTCCTCACCCAGTCACCAAAATGACATTGCTGTAATTATGCCGTGAGGAGATTTCCTTGTGCCTGCGTGCATCCATTCACCCGTGTGGGGCACAGCTAAAAGCACAGCCTTTAAGGTCAAACAGAATCTTTGCCACCAACTGACCTTGAAATCTGTCTTGGTGTCCCAGGCCTGCGACAACGAACTATCACAAACTGAGCAGGCTTAAAAACAGACAAACAAACAAAAGTTGGTTTGGAAGTGTTGGTCTCCCTCTGGGGTCCAGCTCTTCCTCTGAATGTTGTAGGAGGGAAGCTTTGCTCACCTCTGCCTGTGATGGAAGTGCCTGACCCACTTTCCCTGCAGATCTGTCCCATGGCCCCATCCATAGAGAAAAGCGATAGAGACAGTTCTAGCTCTTCAGCCCACTCATGACACCTTTCCCAGGCTGGAGAGGGCAGAGAAAACGAGTCCCTGTCTGCTGGAAGTCATCTCAAGCCCGCATCCCTTCTGCACTGGGCCCACCCAACCCTCTGATCTTTTTCAGAAGTGAAATTGACAGATACACTTCCCATGCCCTGAGCAGAAGGGGCATGCTCACAACAGAGCTGTGGCGGCTGAGGCAGTGGCCTGTGGTAGCCTAGAAACCAGACAGCAAGAGGAGAGTTGGCCCTGATAGAGAGCTGGCAGAAGCACCTGTCCCTGATCTCAAGTTCCCGCCTGTGCCTCTGAGCAAGACTCGCCACTTCTCTGAGGCATGGATGTGCAGATAGAGATTGATGGCATTGATTTAAAACAGCCAGCCGATTTCCGACCTTTTAAATAAAAGCAGGGATGCTTTAAAAACCCTTCCCAGGATCCTCTTCTGTGGGGCTCAGATGCCTGTGAGAGCACAGCAGCCTCCCCAGGAGTGGCTCCCAGTCTCTGTGCAAGCCCAGGTAACAGATGGCCTGATAATTTGATGCAATTAAAAGGAGCAGGTTGCTGGAATTTAATTAAGAAACAAAAACACTTTGAGGACACTTGCTCTCAGGCAGGGAACCAAAGGCTGGTCGAGCAGTGTCACAGAGGTGCAAAGTCCTAGCAGGACACAGGTGGACCAGTGATGTGGCCTGTGACCTGTGGGGCTGTGTGCAGGGGTCCATAAGAGCGGGTGAAATGTGTTCTTAGGTATCTCCCGCATCCCACCCCTTCAGGCACTCACCTGCTTTTCTCGTGTAAGATTCACCCATACCAGAGTGACACTTGGAATAAAATCCGGACTCTCTTAGCCCTTCGGAGGCTGTGTGTGGACCGGACCTCCCACCTCTGAAGACCTCTCTAGCGTCTTCTTTTGCCTGAGGAATTCTCTTTCTCCAATACGTGTACTTGATTCCTGTCGCAGGACCTTGCTGTTTTAGCCACTTGGATGGTTCTTCCTGGATAATCCCACGATGGTCACATGCTCTTCATTCAGTCCCAGCTTAAAGGCTGCTTCTGAAGAACTCTGCCTAAAGTCACTCTCTGGCCTTTCACCCACACTGCTGAATGGACCTGTGTCTTGGCTTCTCACCTATGACATTATAGCACTATGATTCCTCATATAACACTATGATAGCTAGCCATATGGGTCGTGGCTAAGGTTGAGTACGTAAATAGGTAAGGAATATACGTATACATGCCAAATGTCAGACCACATGAGAGGTATCCCCTGGATGTCAGTTATGGTCAGGTATCATCCTGACTGCTAGTTCAAGCCCAGATTTGCTAACCTATCCTTGAGGCTTCAGAAGAAGCGTTCTTGCGATGAGGACAAGGATCAAAGGTGTTGTTCCTAGCAGAGGGGAAAACAAAAGCAAATGAAAGGGCCCGGTATCATGAGCTGGGAAGTGCAGATGGGGGTGGTATTAGTATAGTATAATGTGGAGGAAGGTGGATGGGAAAACAGAGAGCCACAAAGACCACAGGGCCCAGGTAGGAGGTAGTGATGGGGAGCGTTCTCAGCAGGGCAACATGATCAGATCTGCGTGATGGGAAGACTGCCCCGAGCAATTTCCCCTACATGCGGAAGAGGAATAAACCCAGTTATGCCATTGGAACTGCTCTTGTGGGGGACCCCATTTTGCAAAGGTGGTATGTCTTAGGTGATGTCTTTCTACAGATGGCCACATCGTCCATCCCATTCTTCCTGGTGTCTCTGCCTGTGAGCAGCTCTCCCAGAGGGGTCACATTAGACTAGAAAGGTATAATAACTACAGTCCACGTACAGCCCTGCCACTGCCTGGGTTGTGGGGCCTGCTGCCTTCAGAAGCGCGTGTGTAGCCTAGAGATAAAAAGTCTCTCTAGATACTGGTTTTAAGTGCTAGAGTCACCTCCCACCCCACGACCGCCTCTTCCCTGCCTTCCTTGTAAGTCTCTCTAAGGGATTCTCATTGACCTGTGCCATCCAATTTCCCATCTTTGTTCTGAATGTTTCTCCTCTCTTCTTGAAGCTCCTGAGCTGTTGTGGGAGAGAATCCAGTTCCAGAGCCCTGGTCCTTGGGAGAAGTTTACTAAGGCTGTCATCTGAGGCTTACTCTGCACTTATTCCCACTCCACACATATCTCTCATTATGATGAGTGTTGCTGAGATTGGTTTTGCCTCCAAGGTGTGGGATAGGAAGCCACACAGTCCTATGGAGAGGCATTTTAATTAGCCTCATCCATAGATTGATTTTTTTTCCTTTCTGTTTTAACTTCATACCTCAGTGGTTTTTGAGAAATTTGCCAGTGTGTCAAAACCGCATGGAATAAAAGAAAAGGAGAGGTCTGTGGCTAACTGAAGGGTGGGAAGGGTTTCCCTTTCAATACTCAAAGCACAAAGACCTCTCTGCTGGGACAGCATGCCTGGACAGCACGTGCTGACCCGCTGATCAATGCTAGAAGGAAGGAATGTTTCCTGGGAGCCTCTTTAATGAAGAGAAAGGGAATCTGATCAGCCTTTACTTAGCATCTAATGCAAAGATAAGAAGCCCACACAGCTCTTCTGCTAGAAGAACATGCCTGGAGGTGGGGACACCATGAGTTGGTAGTCCTAGCAAAAAAAATCACAAGACTGAGTTCCCTTTGGATAGTGGCATGAAACTTGTTCTATAGACTGCACCCCCAATGTATGAAGCTGAAGCCAGGTAGCTTGGTTGAAGCAAGGAAGTAGTCCCAGAGGCTTACGTTCTCTGTCTAAGGAAATCTACTGTTTAGAGACTGCATCTTATCTAGACTTTGTATGATGCAGGTGGAAAAAACAGAGGGCCAGGGAGGCTGCTGTGTCCATGGTCACGCATTCACACCCAGCATCTACTCATGCTCTCGAAAAAATATTCGTAGAAGCCCTGCGTCAAGTCAGATGCTTTTCTAGGCGCCAGCAGTGAGCAAGAGAGAATGTTTTAGATGAGAGAGTCAAGAAGGGCCTGGAGGAGAAATTCTAGCAGAGGAATCCAGAGAAATATTGAGGGAGGGGTGGTCTTCAGGCTGAAGAATTGTAGAGTGGGGCTTAAACTGAGTGTCCATGCCATCAGAGAGTCCAGGAAAAAAAACAAACTAGCATGGCCAAGCCACAGTGAACTAGGATAAGGGTGACAGGTAAGGGCCTGGTCAACATGGTCCCACAGCTGAGATAAGACCTACTGATTGCCAAAGTCCTTTGAATCTTTTACAAAGTAGGACTGAAACCATTGAATGGTTCTGTGCAACACAGTGACAAGATCTTAATGGAGCTTTAGGAAGATCTGTGGGCCAGGCACGTGGCTCAGCACCACTTGCTAGCATACTTGCCAAGAGCCCCAGGAAGAAGCCAGATGCTCCAGTGCACAGCTGTAATCCCAGCTCTCCCCAGGAGGCAAAGACAGGAGAATCTGCAGGTAGCTGGTAGACCAGTTCTATGCTGGATTGTGTTAGGAATATTAGCTTATGAAAGCAGAAACCCAAGTCAAACTGACTGCCATAGCAATGGGTTTCAGGTGGTCTTGGGGGTAGCATCATAGTTTGGTGTCTCTCCTCATGGGTAATCCCCAGAATCTCTAGACTTCCATGAATGGCCTCAAGAACAGACTAGTTCTTCTTTGGTAGTTTAGTCAATAAAGCCACCAAAATCACACGCCCAACCCTCAACTGCCCATTCCTGACCCAATCCCTCTGCACAAGGGAATGGAAGGCGGGGATTGACCAAGTCTGGCCATGTGACTATCAATCTGGAATCAGAGGTGGTACAGAAGATGCTTCCCCACCCCCATAGTGCACGGTACTAGAAGTGAGGGAAAATGGATATTGTGTAGGCAAAAATAACCTATTTCTACAACCGAGGCATAATGAGAATATTCTTATAATGAATGAGGATCCTGCCTGCTCATTTTTCTGTGTCACGGAGCGGGCTTTCCGGGAGACATTAAAAAAGGCCTCATGGCAACGAGAGCTACAGCTTGCCTGATAGTGCTGCTCGAAGCTTCCCCGTATGTTATCCAGCTGCGAACACTACCTCCATGCCAAGCAAAAGAACGTGAACCTGAAAAGCCGAGAGTCACATGTTCCTCAGCTACTTGACAAACCCAGGGAAGTCAGAGAGACAGACAATATCTCTCCCATTCAGCCACTGTACGGAGGAGAATGAAGATTCATAATAGCCCTGGGAGGGTTGGGGTTGGGGACTGACCGGAGAGGAACTGCCTGTGACAACAGCAGGAATAGTGTATAAAGCCAGGATTTGGAGCCAGTGACGCCGAATGGCTGTGGACATCAGGTTTTATGTTAAAGAGAGAGCTACCTCTCTGTGAATTATTTAGACGAACATTCAGGGACAGTATAATACACTTCAAGGCCAATCCTTGGCAGCTTTGTTGTCTTGGCCTTGAGAACGCGACCTGAGCATTCTGAGAGGATGACCGGTTCACTTCATTAAAATAACAGCTCTGGCATGCATCTCTAGCTGTACATGATATCCCTCGCCTCCCGGAGTTGTTTGCTTTGGATAGTTTCAGTCTTGCCTGGGTTTTGTTGGCCTCTGGGGTGGATTTATTCTCACCCATTAAGAAGGTCCCCCAAAGCCTCGAATTTATCCATGAAATTATCAGCTTGCGCCTTTCTCCCCACAATGGTACTGTAAGCCTGCTCACGTGATCCAGGAGGAATCAGTTAATGCCATTACCTTGAGATGCCGGAGCGGGCTCTGAAGTGGTATAAAGATAGATACATAGTCAGTCTCTGCACCCTGGGGCGTCTCCCTGGTTACCTTATCTGTGGCTGCTTCATCCTGATGACTCTGAGGTCTGATGGAGGCACGGCTACAGCTGCAGTGGGTCTTTGGGAATTTTAAGTGTTTATTTGGAGAACAGCACCCTTCTGCCTCCGCTCTTTTCTCTCCCCCCACCCACTGACTAAGGCTGTGGCAGGAGCGACTGCCATGCTGTGGCCACATTCCTTGTGGGGAAGGGCCAAATAGCTTCAAAGGCAGTCAGCCACCTTCCTGGAGGATGCTAGGGCTTGGAATCAACAGAGGGTAAGGCTGGCGGCAGCTCTGCCACTAGCAACTTCTCTTTTGCGTACCTGAGTCTCCAAGGCCTCCAAGGTCTGAATCTGTAACGGAAGCCCAGCACATGTCAAGAGGTAAAGAGTCAGGAACTGAAGCAAGTTTCATAAATCTTTCCGGACCCATCACATAGTCCTTCACAAGCCCAATGCTTAAGCCCCCATTTCAGAACACCTCTCCTCAGCCCACTGCTATCCTTCCAGGTCCTCCCAAGTCTCATTGGAGACTCTTGCATCTCTGTCTCCTTCAGTTCCAAAGGGAGTATGACACACCTGTCAGGTTTGCTTGGTTAATACCACGGTGCCCAGTCCTCCCCCTCTGTCACCTAGCTCTTTCCTTTCCTGGGACCAGCACCTCTTGGTAGCTGCCTCACAGGCTTCTCTGCTTCGGTCCACACCAGAAGATCATTTCTAAAATGAATGCTTGGTTCCCTTATGCCCGCTATTGCCTTCCATGGGTCCTGTTTACCCTGGCAAAGCCCCAGCCCTCAACCCTGTCTGCCTTCTAAGGTTTGTCTGTGGACACCCCACTCACACGCTGTCGTGATCCAACCTCATTTCAAGCCTCTAATCCTTTCCTAGTGTCTCTTCCTTCTGGTCTTCCTCCTCCTCCATCACCTTAGGCCCTTTCTCTTTTGTCTCCCTACCTACATGCTCCTGTTCATTGTTTAAGAACTGCTCAAAAATCATCTCCTCTGCTACCAAGCCATTCAAAGGAAAATGTTCCAGCTTCTGCTTGATGATAAATAAAATCAGCAGGTGCTACAGGTCACAGGTCTGGTCCCACCCTTCATGCAGTCCCACAGTCAGGAAGGTCAGTGTGGGAGTTGGGGTGAGCGAGAGGAGCAACTACTGCCCAAGCACATGCTTCCTTTTAGGGTGATGAGAATGTTTGGGAACGAGCTAGGCGTGGTGGTTGAATAAAGCCATGCATTCTTAAATTGCCACCGCAGCGTTCGCTTAAAGGTTAATTGTATGTTTCATGACTTTCAAGTTTATTACGGAAGAGAGACTTGAATTTCCTCTTCTGTAGATGCTTTCCTGAAACCCACAGGCAGGATGAACCTCCCTTGCCATGGTGACTCCCTTCCTACCATCTGTCATCCAAAGTTCTAGCATGGTCCTTTAAAACCCACTTAGTTCCCTTATTCGTGTGTGTGTGTGTGTGTGTGTGTGTGTGTGTGTGTGTGTGTTCCTCCTGGATCCTCATCTTCTTCAGCCCTTCTTAGTCCTCACATTCTGGAGAAGGGAGAAGCCCTCCCCACAGTTGGGTCTGACAGTCTATCACAGCCTTACAGGTTCCCTGGAGAACTGAGCGTCCTAGCATCCTAGCTGCTGCGGAAGGCATTTGCATTCCAGCGCAGCTCCTCCGCCTCCCTCCCCCTGCAGCTCTGGCCTACTTGCATAAATGCTGGCATCTCTTTTTGGCTCATCTCATGGGTGTTCCCTTTCTGTTTACTATTCTCTCCCATTTTGTACCATCAGCACTTCGCAGCAGGATGTTGTCCCCCTTTCCCCTTCTTGAATCCGTTTAGAATGATTAAAGACAAGTAGTGGCCTGCTGGCCCCATTGTGTCGAGGACAGGGAAGAGGCAGGGCAGACAGAATCCCGTAGTGGGGAGTTGTGAGCCTGCTACAGATTGGCCTTGAGCTTCTGAGCCTGCAGTCTGGGAGCCTAGCTGGGGACTACTCCAGTGAAGTACCTCCAGGGGGCTCCTGGCCAGCTCTGGCAGAACCAAGGGGGTACTGCTGACTTCTTCCTGATGCAGTTCAAACCCTTCTTTCTTTGAGTCCTCCTAACATCTGGATGTTGTCCCCTGCAGTTCCCTGTCTGGGTCTCCTGCTTATGTGGATGAGTCTGGAACTGCTGATTGATGGTGGCTCACTCACATTGGCCTTGTTCTGATCAGCTAGCATAGAAGCAGCCATTATGGAGGGGAGGGTGGGCCCTGCCCTGGTACCAGAGGGCCTGGAATTCATCGTTGCCTTCTTGTACCTGACAGTATGGTCCAAGCCAGAAACTCAGCCATCTTTCTACTCTTTGTCTTCCTATTGAACCTCTGCCAAGTCCTGGGGGTTCTGAGGTTCTTCTCATTGATCTTTTTTCCTATGCCCACTGCTACAGTCTTACCCCCTAGGTCCCCATTGCTGATAAGCCAGCAATAGCTGCTCACTCCCATACATTTTCCCCCAGCACTTGAAACAGCACTGTCATGGAAGTGGGAAGGCCCAATAAAATCCACTTATGACTCAGAAGGTAGCAGGGTTGGTTTGTTTTGGAGTGTCCTGGGAAAATAAATTCCATGCCTCTCCTGGTTCCAACATCTGCCAACCAACATAGCCAAATCTCTGCCTGAGAGCCAGCTTTGGGGAGAATCCAATGTAAAATATCAAATACTGTGAAGAGGTAAAAATCCAATTAAAATAGCAAAAGTCAACACTGATGAATCTTTACTAGTGGCAAACCCTGGGATAAGTCACTAAAACCCTTTTTATTGTTTAACGTTCACAGTACGAGACAGGCACACTCTTATCTTCCTTTCTTTATAGATGAGAAAATAGGGGACGGGATGGTTGGAAGACACAAAGCTGCCATATTGCTTCACCAAGAAGCTATCAGCACACACATTAGTGCAGGATGGGAAGGGACTATCCCTAAATTAGGAGGACTTCCTGTGCAAACTGAGGGTGGGAGTGGTCTGGGCTTCCTTCTCTTGCTTGCAACGCAGAAAGCACTGAATTTTTCCGTACCAGCTGGCGGGCACCATGTTCCTGATCTGCTCTGCTTAGATGTTGGGTCAGTTCTTCCCCAAGTTGGAAAGAGTCTGTGTCAGGGCCTTGGACCAGCTGCCAAGATGATCTTGGCCGGTACTATTCCTAGAGTTTGCAGAGCAGTGACTTGCTTTGTCTCCTCTTCCAAGCTTGGGATGAAAAACTGCACCATCACCAGTCCAGACAATTGACCAAGCACACTCCCAACCTGTGCCAGATTTTCAAATTTCATGGTCATCCCTGGCTTCCGTCCTCAGAGGGATGATATATGAAATGGATTGTGCAAGATAGCACAACTGTCTCACCTTGTGCACCGGGCTCTCAGTGGCTCTGCTACATATTCTCAGGAGCCAGGGTTGAATCTTAAGGTCAGCTCCATGAAGACGGTATTTCTTAAAATTCTTCTCTCTGCTTCTGGGTGGATGGGACTTTTATGAGCAATTCAACCAAAGGATTGGGTTCTTACCAAAGCTCAGCGTGCATGCAAGGCCATGTGTTTGAAAAACTGTAGCTCTGGTTTTATTTCACAGATAAACAGAGTGCAAGTTACTACCCATAACGTAGGCTATCAGCCACCATGCATGCATGGGTTTTACTATCTGGCATTGGCTGGCCATAGCAGGAGTGACCCTAGACATAAATCCAGCAATGCACAAAGTACACACTGTAGCTTCACATTTTATCAATTGATACTTTTTGTTTGTTTTGTTTTGAGACGGGATCTCATGCAACATCAGTTTGACTTGAAATCTCCATGTACCTGAGATGACCTTGAACTTCTTATCCTCCTGCTTCTATCTCCTGAGTGCTAGAGTTCTATGCTTTTGCCACCATGCCCAGTTTTATATGGGGACATAAACCGAGAGCTTTGTTCATGTCAGGCAAGCAGTTTCCAACTTACCTACATCTCCAGCCCCCATCAACTTATTTTTTAAAATATCATAGTTTTATTTTCTAATTACTTACCAATAAGTATGAAGAAAGAGAAACCACAGAACACCAAGGGAAACATTTTCTACATTCGCATTTGATTTCTAGTTGGTTATAGCAATAGTTTACAAAATCATATTATAGCATGCATGTTGTGTTATTCCTTTTAAATTTGGTAGGACATCATGGCCTTTTTCTTGGTCTAAAAGTGTTGTTTTAAATTCCTGCTTATTCTGGAGAAATCCTAATGAATTTGCTCACCCCCCCTTTTTGGACATTTAATTTGTTTCTGCTTTTGTTCTTTTATAACCTTGACTGTCCTTCAGTGAAGTCCTTGTCCCTGTAACTCAGACTGTTTTCTGAAGACAGGTTTGTAGATGTGCAATTACTGAACTGGAAGGGGTGGGAAGGGCTTTTGATATTTGTTGTTTTCGATATTACATTTCAAGTCCTGTACAATTTATGTTCTAATAATCAGTATTTCACAGTGGACCCATCTCTGCCCAGTGTTTGTCTCCCACCCACAAGTTCATCCACCCATCTATCTGTCCATCATTTTCTCAGCTTCTGGAATTATGTTTTAAATCGACAGTCGACCATTTTTGTCATTTTTCTTTTCTTGGGTGTGACTTGAACGGGATATCATTAGTGTTTCATTGTTAAGTATGACGTTGATCATTGCATGTTCCTGGTTCCATTAGGAAAATGCCCTCTGCTTTTAATTTTTTAAATATTAAAGCAGATTCTTTTAAAGTCTTCTTAAAAAGAAAATTAATTACTGATTGCTATCTACAGAGGTAATCATTTATCTCTTTTAATCTCCTGTGATTGAGATATATTATGTTAATCTCCTAATTTGATCTACACTTTATTATCATAATGAATTCTTCCTAGTCAAGGCTTATTACTGTAATTTTTGTTTTGTGGTTTTTGAAATAGAATCTTGCATTCTTGAAATTACTGGTACATGGTACCACATCTGGTCTAAATCTAACTTTTATTGATATTTTTAAATTTTTGTGGTACTGAGGATTGAATATAACCAAGTCAAGAACTCACCACTGAACTACATCCCCAGGCTCCTTGGCACTTCATTCTCTGGAGCATCATCCACACACAGATGGGAGGTGCTCGTTTCCCTCCCAGGGATCTCTGGTGAATGAATTGGGGTCTATGTGAGTGACAGGTAAGCCCTGTCAAACCTAGGCCAGGGCTTTGATTCTGTGCTGAAACCCACAACTCATTCCATTAGATTTCTCTTCTTGTAGCAAAGCACAGAGGAATTATCCCTCTCTTGAAGCAGGCTTGGCTTCCTCACCTGTGCACTCCAGAGAGCTCTGACACATAGCAGGCACTTGAAAAAAGTCAATCCGAAATACTGCACAACGCCACACGGGGTGACTTTTTCTTCCAGAAAGCCTTACAAGTGTAAGCCTGGTCTACATAGTCAGACAAACCTAAGCCTTGTGGCCTCCCTCCACCTGCCAGTCATCTTGGTTTGGCCAGATGAAGCTCAAGATGCCAAGCCCTAGAGGTCAAAGGTCACTCTAAACTTGAGACTTGTGGAACTGGAAGACACACCCACACCACCCCGCTCCAAAAAAAAAAAGTCATTGTAAAGTGTATTACATTCACAATGAGGCAGGCCTGCCAACTCTGTGGGAAGAATTAACTTCCCTCCTTGATTCCTTGACATTGGAGAAGCCTTTCCTTTAGCCTTTTAAAACTGAGTATTCATGTTTTGGTTTTTATTTATTTATTTATTATGTATACAACATTCTGCCTCTATGTATGCCTGCACGCCAGAAGAGGGCGCCAGATCTCATTACAGATGGTTATGAGCCACCATGTGGTTGCTGGGAATCGAACTCAGGACCTCTGGAAGAGCAGCCAGTGCTCTTAACCGCTGAGCCATTTCTCCAGCCCTGAGTATTCATGTTTTTAAAAGGGCTCCTGGACTGTGACTAGCAGCCAAACAGACTTCAGACTTCATTTGACCGTGTGCGTGTGCGTGTGCATGTGTGTGTGTGTGTGAGAGAGAGAGAGAGACTAACTAGATGGTGACATTGCACATCTTCTATGACTCTCCACCTTAATTTTTGAGTCATGGTCTCTCGCTGAATGTGAAGCCCACCAATTCAGCTATACTGGCTAGGTATGGACCTTGTGAGGTTCTCTGTCTCTGCCCACGCCCCCAACCAATGTTGAAATAACAGAAGCACACTTACTTTGTGCCTAGCATTTTGGTGGGTGGTGGGAATCCAAACCA
The DNA here is from genome assembly GCA_004026605.1 of Ondatra zibethicus. Classification (NCBI taxonomy): domain Eukaryota; kingdom Metazoa; phylum Chordata; class Mammalia; order Rodentia; family Cricetidae; genus Ondatra; species Ondatra zibethicus. The sequence goes on from PVIU01000802.1 coordinate 159,026, forward strand.
AGGTCCTTTTGTCTGTGCAGCAATTACTTACCAACTGAGTCATCTCCCTGGCCCCCAGCTGGGACAGAACGGGTGTCCACAAGAGAAATCAAAGAATGGATGGATCAGAGTTTACTCCAGTCCAGCAGTAGTCCATCAATGTAAGGAAAATAAACAAAACATATGTACTATAAATAACATCCTCTAGATCCCTACATCAAAATCCCTTAAGGAAAGTGCTCAAATGCCATTCCTGGATGTGATCTAGATTCTCATTATCAGAACCTGTAGAGAGAGACTCAGTTACACGTTCACAACAGGCTCCTCTGGAGGTTCTCATGCATACTTCCGTTTGAGAGGAATGCTTTGGGTGATCGCTCTTACTGAGATTATGTTAGGAAAATCTTCCCCATTCACAGCCAACTCATTGGCTGCTGTACCATCTTGGTCACTTAGACACAATAACCACAGCAACCCTTAATGAGGAAAACATTTTAATTGGGGCTTGGCCTGTAGTTTCAGAGGTTTAGTTCATTATCATCATGGTGGGAAGCATGGCAGCACACAGGCAGACATGGTACTGGAGAGCCAGCTGAGAGTTCTACATCTGTATCAGCAAACATCAGGAAGAGAAAAAACTACTGGGCCTGGCTTGGTTATTTGAAAGCCTAAAGCCCACCCCCAGTGACACACTTTCTCCAACAATGCCACACCTACTCCAACAAGGCCACACCTCCTAGTCCACAGCTCCACTCACTAATGACCAAGCATTCAAATCTAGTAGTCTATGGGGGCCATTCCTATTCAAACCACCACATACACCCGTTTGCCACCTCTTCTTCATGGTAGAGTAGGGTTAACCTGCTCAAAGCAAAAAAGAGCATGGAGGGAAAAGGGGTACTAGTGCAGGGGATATCTCATGTCTCTAATAGATTTATCCAAATCAAAAGATGAGCTATAATTAGAAGTTTTAATTACTAAAACAGCTGTTGGGGAGATCAACTCTCATGGTATGCATGGTCCAGCTAGGCTCTGCAGCATTTAATAGACAAGATGGCTCTAGAAACAGGTAGAACAACTGTGAAAGGTGTGGTCTGTGGAACAGAAGTTGATTGGCTGAGCACCCACTCTGTGCTGAGTTTGCTTTGCCTTGCTTGTCTCTTCTGAATCCCCATGACAGTCTTAACCAGGCTAGGTCATTGTCCTACAATGAGTTTCTCCCAAGAAGCATATCCTAAGAAAATATGTAAGCCCTAGAAATACAGAGATGAGGAGACAGCCAAAGAGTGAGGTGAGTGTGTCTACAAAGACATGAGGCCGATGGTGAGCATGTCAGCAAGCTGGCATCTCAGCCGACAGACAATGGGTGTCTTACAACAGAAATGTATTTCCTGGGGTTTCAGAAATTAGAATCAGAGTCTCTGAGAGCCAGCAGCATGGCCAGGTTCTGCTGAGGGCCTTCCTCTAGGTTGCAGACTGCTAACTTCTCTCTCTCTCTCGTGTGTGTGTAAATAAATACCCTATGAACTCCACCAGAAAACATTAAAGAGAAGGAAAAGGAAAAAGAGCAGGTGACCCAATAGGAACTTGGAGGCAGGATTCATTCTACCTAGAAATTAGCTTAGAAGTGGCAAACTGGCCTTTTGAGTATGACCAATGTCATATGTTGGTGGTCAACCCACCCATCACCCTTGTTGGCCACCTGTCCTCCATCCTTCTTGGCCTGGTCCTAATTTTGGAGCACTGTGTGCTGTTCTTATTTAACATGAATCCACTGAACACTATTACAGAAACAGCCCCAAACCTCACAGATCTTGATTCTAGATGCGTGTATGTCTGTCTTCTCTTTGGTGCTATTCCATGTGTATGTGGTTTTATGGAAATACAATCAGCCATTTCTCTTATCGCTTACACATGATGTGACACTGTGCACACATGTTCCCAAACCTGGGCTCTAATCCAGATGTTCAGAAATGTCCGTCAATGTGCATTCACAAGGATAGGGTCCCAGCACACTCGAGAACCGACAATCACTCTGTGGCTTCCATGTTTTGACTTCCTTGATGACACTTACATTTAGAAATAGTCTTTATTCATTTATTGGCTTGTTAATCTGGGTCCTTGACTGTGCAGTGAAAAGGCATAGATACTGCCTTAGTCAGCATCTGTCTCCACCCCCAAGAGGTACTGGGTACATAGTGGGTGCTCGAGACATATTTGACGAATAAATGAGCAGATAAGAGGGAATCGTTTGTTTCCTTCATGCTGATATTGCTGGTTTAACCAGCCCCTTGCTGGAAGCATCTGGGGGCATTTCCAACTTTGTTCTTCCCGAGTATTCTCCAGGGTGCCAGATGTAGTAGTAGAAGGAACAATTCAGAAGCGACATTCTACTCTCCCTTGCCCCTAAATCGCTTACCAACAACCGTATCCCTTTCAAGCATTTTGGCACAGATACTAAAAGAAACCCAATCTAAGACCACCGAAGAAGCACAAGCCAGGATGAGAGTCCAGTCTGTGACTGTGTTTTTTTATACCATGAATATGGTCATGTGATAAACTCTTCTAGGTAATATAGGCAGTGAAAAATGCAGTTGTAATGTTCACAGTCTCTGAGCTATGAAGATGTCACAACATGCCAGTGTCCTTTTTTTTCAAGGTTAGCAATCAATCCACTCCATGGGCATGGAGAGTAACTTATCTTTTCTTTACCTTGACTCAGCCTCAGATAGATTTGACCCTAATGACTATGGTAGTTTGAATGAGAACAGCGTTATAGGCTCATATAGTTGAGTGTTTCTTCCCCAGTTGGTGGAACTGTTTAGGAAGGATTTGGAGGTGTGGCCTTGTTGGAGGAGATATGGCACTAGAGGTGGGATTTGAGATCTCAAAAGCCCAAGCCATTCCTAGTTAGCTCTTTCTGCTTCCTACCTGTGGCAGAGAAGGATTGTAAGCTCTCAGCTACTGCTCCATCCTTGTCTGCCTGCTGTTTTGTTCCCCACCACGATAGTCATGGACTCGACCCTTTGAAACAATAAGCCCCCAGTTAATTGTTTCTTCTATAAGCTGCTTTGGCCATGGCATCTTAGCCCAGAAATGGAAAAGTAACTAAGATAATGTCCATTGCTAAGTCCAAACCACAGAGACTGCTGCTTATGTTTTGTCTGCTCCCTCTGACCCCTGTGGTCTGTGCTGAAGATTTTCTCTACTGGAAGATGAATCTAGAGACCCTGGGCAAGGCCTAACTCAGCTCTCAGATACTGTAGCCAAGACCAGAGCCTCTGATTCTGTCCTACCAAGAACACTGTGATGTTTTTCTAGAAGCTAACAGGGAGACTGCAAGTCAGCCTTTTACCTGGAGTGGGTAGTCCTCACATCCTACTGAAAAGAAGCTGCAGGATGGATTCTTCCTGATGAGATATTTAACTTCAGTGCAGCTGAGTGTGGACACAGCCCAGGTTGCCTTTCAGGGCACATGCTGCAGAATTGGGAACTTTAGGATATGCCTGACAAGCCGCAGGCTTCTCCTTAGGGAATGTCCTCTGGCAGATAAAAGACATCCCACTCTGAGAACCTCTCCCTCTTTCTCTTTTGAACGAATGAATGACTCTCATGGCTCATATTCCCACCTTGAGTTTTGTGACCCTTGTTTATATCCCCAAAGTTCCCACTGCCGATGAGACACAATGATTCATTAACATTAGCACCACACTGCTTTCTATGATGATTGGTGATGGGAGGGAGTTGCGTCGAGCACCAGAGTGTGCTGGGCATGGTGTTGCAGGCCTGCAATCCCTGCCGCTCAGGAGGTTGAGGCAGAAGGGTCACAAGTTCAAGGTCTACCTGGCTACAGCCTGAGCGATTTAGTGGGATCTTGATCTTGAAGTAAAAAGTAAAAAGACGCCGCAGCGGGTAAGAGATATGATGACCTGCGTTTGGATCCCCAGAATTCATGTAAAAAGCCAGGCATGCTATGTGCACTAGAGTACACAGCCATGCACACACATACTCCCCCACACCAATACACACACACAAATGTAAATGGGGGGGAGTCATGGATGTACTCACTGGCAGAGCAATTGCCTAGTATGCGTAAGACCCTGGGTTCAGTATCAGCATTGCAAGAATAAATAAAGTAACCAGGGCTCCAGATGTTTCCTGACAGAAAGTAACTGTTCCAGGTGAGGCACCTTTTGGTGCTAAGCCATCGCACAGGACCAGTCCCAAAAAAAATGGTATTGCCTGTCTGTTTAGCTAGTGCTAAAGAAAACGCTTCCCACTGGTGTCAATAATAGGCAATTAGCAAATGGCATTGTAGTCTGCAAACAAAAGGCACCACTGGTTTTTATTTTATTATTGCAGTTGTTAACAGCTTTGGAAGTGTGGCTAGCATTTTTCTCTCGAAGAAAAAAATTGTTTGTTGTCTGAGCATAAAGACAGACACCGCGTGTACAGTGCGAATAATTGCGTGTCTTTAACGGTGCTGTAGCTCGCAGGTAACAGCACTTGAGAAGTCTGATGTTTTTCTTCCTCAATTTAACCTTCCCCAGACATGCCTGGCTTCACAATAAGCTAGGCGGGCTTCGTTTGACAGGGTCTGCTCTGAACTTGGCTCTGAGAATGTTGGGGATGTGTAAGGAAACTCTCAGACCAATTAGCACTGTTTTCCGAGTCTTCTGCTTCTGGGGAGGACTCGAAGACTAGACTCTCAAGGCTGCCTGGCTCTCTGGTAGCTGTCTGGGGAGTGAGGAGCAGGGCTTGGGTACCACAGAAGCATACTGAACTGCTCAGAACTAGCCCTGCATCTCCCCTTCCCAAGCACCTCTGCTCTGGCCTTATGACAGGGATCTCCAGACCCATCACTGTGGCCCCTCTTCCCTGCCTCACTCCCCCCTCTGTCCTTGGTTCATATTCATACAGCAACCCAAATGGAATTTTTATTTCATTTCTAAATTGTTCTACTGAGGCCTGATTGGCTTATACCCACCTCACGTGCTTTATGTTGAAGGGTTTGTGGATATACATCTGTTAAATCCTCCACATTAGGACCACACACATATCCATCACCCCCACCCCCATCTCCTCCTGTCTCCTTTATTATTGTTGTTGGGTTTCATGTGTATTCTTAAAATTTGGTAAGAATGGGCTTTTTAAAATGTTAATCTACTGGCATTAATACCCTGCTGTTTGCCCATTAGTGGCTTCCTGTGGCGGCTATAATAAAATCTAACTGCCTTCATAGGGTTTATCTGATGGCCTGAAAACTCAGCTGGTCCTTATTGGCTCTTAAAAGTCTTGCCCAGCCCCTTGTTTGAGAAGCCCTTTTCACTCCTTGCAGCTCAGCAGTGAAGGGTTAGCACCCAACATAATCAGCGCACCAAAGTGAGGTGCACTTGGTTTTGATCGGCACTCATTTGGGTGCAAGGGAGGCCTACCAGCCAGCTTACACAGCTGTATTTAACCTTTCCTTCCCCTCCAGGTTCCAGCCATTCCCTAAGTCATCCACACTGACTTCCTTCCTCCAGTGCCCTCAAGCTCCTTGACTTGCCCAGGACACTTGCCCAAGGGCCGGCTGCCTTTCCCCTCCTATTACTTCCTCAGAGAAGCCTTCTTGACCCTCCTACACTGGGAGCCACGTCCCAGCTGTCCTCAAGGGCTCCAGAAAATTAAATGCTGTGTCACAGTAATTCTCAAAGGGAAGGAAGAAAGAAGGGAAGTGAGGAACAGAAGGAAAGGAGAGAGAACAACAAGAGTGACTGCTACATGGAGGCCTGAGCCCACGATGCACTAACCATGGTTTCCATTAAATGAGATGTCATTAACAAGTGCATCTTGCTCCTCCCGTTTTACAGATGAGGAAAATAAGGCTCCTGACTGGAAGTGACTTGCTCAGATCACACAGAGAGGAAGTGTGGAGGTTCCTGTCAGTCAAAGCTCAGCTCATTAGCACCCAGCCTCTCCTCCTGCAGGATGGCAACATAGATTCTCAGATCTCAGGAGCCTTTGCTTAAAATGCAGTTTTGATGTTATCAGTCTTTGAGAAAACCCTCAGTCTAAATTCTGAAGAGTATCTTTACTTCTTGTTCTCCAGTGAGGTGCCATTCTCTCTGCTTTTCTAAGGCACCATGGAGGGGACAGAGCTGCTACTCAGGAACCAACAGCTAACTAAATGGGAGGCAAGGGAGGAAGAGGGTGTTTCCTTTTGGAATTTTTCTCCCAAGAAGAAAGAAATCTTCAAAATAATCCTCCTAGAATGGAACCATCTTAGCTCTAACCATTTTCTATTCTAACTTGGGTTTGAAAAGTAGAGAAGACCATGGATTTGATTTCCCTCTTTTTCTATTGGAAGCCCAGCACTGTGGTTTCTTTGTGGCAGTGTTAGCTGTGGGCTGGTAGACGCATGTGGGATGTTACTATGTTACGTTACTATGTTACATTACTATGTTACATGGTAACAGTCCAAGCCTTTTCCTCAGCAGGCTCCTGCATTTCAGGAAGGGAGATCCATTCTGTGTTCTCCTTTCTGTCTTCCCACAGTCATGGCTCCGGGGTAGGTGATAAGGGACTCTAAATCTCATGAGGTAATTACACTCTACAGTGGCCCAGGAGGACTCTTAAAAGAAAGCACAACCAAGAAGGGATGAGGGGTGGGGAGACTCTCCCACTGGCCACCCAGAACCTTCTCTTTTAGACTTGCTGTGTATAGATCCCAGGGCACTTGCCTTTGTCTGACTGGGCTTCTGTCACAAGGTGTCACGAACTGAGCAGTTTAGAAGCAGCAGGCATTTACTTACGGCAGTCCTGGGGGCTGAGAAGCCCAAGATTATGGCAGATTCGCTGTCTAGGAAGGACCCCCTTTGTGCCTCACGGATTGTCTTTCTCACTGCGCTTCCCAGAGAGTAATGAATGAGATCTCCGGGGAGTCTCTTTTATAAGCCTCCATCTTATCCAGGAGAGTTCTGCCCTCACCACCTCAGCACCCTCCAGAGCCCCACCTCCTTCTACCATTTTGGGAACTAGGAGTTCAACATAGGAATTTAGGAAGATACCAGAATACAACATGAAGATACCAGAATACAATACAAGATACCAGAATTCACAGTCCCATGAAACAGATACGGGGAGTGGAGTCCATCTGGTCAGGATGGCCTGTAGCAAACAAATCTGTGTTTTTAGATAATTTCTTAAGGGTAAGAGGGAAACTTAGGCAAATGATAATGAGGAACGAGGGAGCAATTTCCTGACCATAGACAGAGCCAAAGGGCTGGGATAACCCCACATTGTCTGCCACCAGGGAGAAATAAACAATCAGGGAGCTAAAAATCAGAAAAATCAACTGGGAAATCTGCAACTGGAAGAACAAGCCATTTCATTTATTCATTCATTCATTCATTCATTCATGCACTCAACAAGTTATTCAACTCTTGCTATGCTTTATCTGTTGCTATAATCAGAATTCATGTTACACAGGAAGGAACAGAAAAAGGGGTGTGTGTGTGTGTGTGTGTGTGTGTGTGTGTGTGTGTAGAAAGAAAGAGAGACATAGTCTCATATAACCCAAGCTGGGCTTGATCTCACAATGTAATGAAGATGGCATCAAACTTCGGATCCCCCTACCTCCACCTCTGCAGTGCTAGGATTGCAGGTGTGTGGTGACGCTCAGTTTACGCAGTCCTGAGGATTGGACCCAAGACTTGCATGTGACAGGCAACTACTCTCCTCAGCTGAACTCTATTTCCAACCTCCCCGAAGCCAGTATCCCACTGACTCCCCACTATATTCCAGACACTAGACAGATCCACCTTGAACCCTGACTCATTAGCCCAGCAGCGAGCACCTGTCGGAACTCCATGGCTTGTCTAGTGAGGTCTCATAAAATAAACGGTGGGAAAATGTGAACTCATGAGTAGATGAATAAACAAATAACTGCAGAGCTTCCAAGGCAGCCGTCGCTGTTTTTCCATTTATACACTAGAAAGATGGAGTCGAGGGAAGCTGTGAACTTGATGTAGAATCCACACAATGAACGGGAAGGAAAGTCAGCTCCTATCCCCACGTCTGTGAGTTGAGAATAAAACTTGTACCGATTTGTAGACCACAGAATGCTCAGTCTATGAATAAGAAAACCTCAAAAGTTTGCTCTCTACCCTCCTGGGAGAAAGGGAGGCTTTCCTCCCCCTATGGAAGTGAAGAGCAGGAGTGTGTCACTAATGCAGCAGGTAGAGGCCTGACTTTCTGTGACATGTACTGAGGTGCTGAGTGTGGAAATGAGAGGTGGGGAAGGAGGGTAAGAGGGAGGAGCCATGGAATGTTCCAGAGAGAGGAAGACACACACAGGATGTGCAGCTTGTCTGGAAAGCTCCAGTTGGAACCACCAAGGCAGGGGACTGGTCTCACTGGCCATGTATACACCTGTGCCTTCCCTTTCCGCCAGTAATTACCACTCTCACAGCACCGTCAGGTCTCCATTGGTGAAGACAAGCGATAATCACCAACAGTAACTATTCCAACCCCTGGTAGACAAGAATTTATCACTCAGGGAATCTCCTGCCCAAGGCCCTGGTCTGGGACTGCAGATGTCAAGAGGGGAAGGAAAATATGGAATCCTGGCTTTGTATCCAAATGCTTTGCAACCTACATGATGAAGATGATGCTGAAGCGGAGTGCTTTGTTGGTCTTGCCTTGGGCTAGATATGGAGTTCTGTCTCCCACCCTGTCTTGCTCTCCATCTCCCTCCCCCTCTCTGATGTCTGTTTTCATATGGGTATTTGCACATGTAGATGTGTGTGCATGTGCACGTCTGTGCACCTGCATATGGGGGGGTCAGAGGTTGGTTTCAGATGTCTTTTTCAACTGTTCTTCAAGTTGATTTTTGAGACTGGGTCTCTTGCTGAAGCTGGAGCTCATTGGTAATCATGATTGTCTCTGCCTCTCCCCTACTCCTAGTACTGAGGTTACACTTGCCAGGCCTTTGCATGGATGCTGGGAGTCTGAATTCATGTCCTTATCTTCCAGTGCACACACTTTACCAACTGAGCCATATCCCAGCCCTGTTCCTATCTCTTGTAATGTCTGGGAAACCCATCTGTTTTGTTTCTGGGGTCACAATCGCAGGTGTCAGTGTTAGAGTTCAGGTTCTAGATGATGGTCCCCAGGAAAGAACACTGACTTCACTGAGTGTCTGAGGAGTGCTACCTGGAGTTGTCACTGTTCACAGCAACTTCTACAGCCAGTGTGAGAGCTTGGGTTTTCCAAGCAAATAAACTAGAGTTGTGTAGGTTTTACTGCTTATCTTAAGGGGCAGAGCCCAGCATAGAAGAAGGTTTTCCAATGTAGTCAGTCAATGCCTGTAGAACGTGTGAAAGTGAGGGCCATTGGGTATGCTCCAGAGTTCATTGAACATACTCAGGGAAAATTCCTCAGCCCCACTTAGCACATCTTCATATCCGGCCCATGAACCCCCTGCATAAACATTTGGGAGGAGGTTGAAAGGCATCCCCAGGCCCACCTGGAGCTGGGTTAGAGGTCCAAGCTCGAGTTCTTTGGCTCAGTCCACAATGTCCAAGTTTTATCGTAACTTACTGGAAGTCTTAATGAAGAGACTGACCTGGAGGCTCTGATCACCTTCCCAGCAGGAGAGGCCCCCGGACAGCTCCATAATTCTTGTCGACAAAGCCATTACATGAGTTGACCTGGAGTTCTGTCATAAGCTGTCTGCCTGATAATTGCTGAAACAGCATAGGGAGCAGCAGCTATTTGAATTTCAGATACAGAAGAGCTGTTCCAGAAATGTCCTGGCTGTTTTCAGGGTGTCTTTTGCTCTCTATACCCCCAGTTTGGGATGCAGGTTGGGAGCACTTGAGATCCCAGGTAACCACCGATGTGAGAGCCAGGCAGGGGTGAGGGAAGGAGAGAGATGGCTTCCAAAATCAGCTTAATGTTCTCCATTACACAGGAAAGTCTGGAATCATACACTCTGTTCCCTTCAGTGTTCTGAAACCAATAGTTCTGGGTAGCTAGGAAGGGCTTTGAGATCCTAACTGGATGGCCATCTTTCGAAGAGTTAGAAAGTAAATAAACAAAATCGCTTTTTAAAACGTACAAAACCTCTTATTTTAAAAGTGTTTTCCACTTTATCCAATCATTGAAGTTTCCCAGCAATCATTTGGAGTTGCAGTTGTAAGCCACAATTTTGGGATGAAAAAATTAATGCCCAGAGAGATTAAATAATTTGTCCCAGGGTACATATCAAGACAGCAGAGATTGGAGCACAGAATTTGAGTCTGAGATTGGAGTGCAGACCATGAGTCTAGAGACATGAACTTGAGTTTAGCCTCTCCTTCTACCCCGTGTCCACTGGTATCTTTTTACCTGAGAAAGAAATAAGGAAGGGTTTTTTGTTGTTGTTGTTTTGTTTTTTTGTTGCTGTTGTTTTTTGAGACAGAGTTCCTTTGTGTAGCTTTGGAGCCTGTCCTGGAACTAGCTCTTATAGACCAGACTGGCCTCAAACTCACAGAGACCCGCCTGCCTCTGCCTTCCGAGTACTGGGATTAAAGGCGTGTGCTGCCGCCACCCGTCGGAACAAGGAAGTTTTTGTTGTTGCTTTTGTTGTTGAAAAATTAGAAGAGACAGGAACAGAAATAATTGGAATGTCCAGCAAAACTCCAAACTGTGTCCAAGGCAGAGAACACTAGGAGACATGGCCCCTTAGAGCACCTAAATTCCAAGCTTAGGAAGAAATCATGAACTCAGCTGGGACGAGGTGACTTCAGAAGGACAAAAAGACCTTGTGTGACTCATATATACCCTTAGCACCAAGTCCTGTGCCTGGGTCACAGTAGACACTCTGTAAGCACTTGCTGAATGAATGCGTACCCATGTCTTGTCTAATGAGGGAATCAACTTAGGCCCCCGTGTATGTTGATCTGACCTAAAGGTACCTACAGATTCACAGCTGCCTAGACCCCCAAAAGGAATAGCCTGTTTATCTGATTTACAAGGCCCAAGACAAAATGGGGATGCAGAGAAACCCTTATTAAAATTATTATGGATGCACAGGGTGCTGCATAGCTTACGTTTACAGCCCTCCACGCTGGCTTTGCTTCTGCACAGGATTTTGACCTCTTTCAGGCAATTGGAGGTCCATCCAGGGTTTCTGAGACAAAGGCTGGTGTGGAATTTTCCATAGCAGCAAGAAGGATTCCAGATGTTCCGTGCCCAGCAGGGACAGGTGGAAGCCACCTGGCAGATCACATGAAGGGGCTCCAGCTGTAATTCATCCCTGGTCTTTTCCTTCTGGGGCAGTTCCTCATGTAGAAGGGCTCCTCCTTGCTGTCTGCACTCCAACTCCCAAAGCCAGTGGACCCCAGGACCCCAGGAGGGATCACATTTTTACTCCCCCTTCCTTTCTGCTCCTATCTGTACCACTATTAATCAGGTTAGTTTGGATTATCAAAATAACAATCACCAGCAGCTGCTAGTCACTCAGGCCATGGTGTATGTTGGATGCTGGGTTCTGAACGCTTGGTCTGTATGGTCACTGGGCACGTGACACAACCTTCTCCATCCCCACTCCACTGATGAATAAATTGAGGCTTAACAAGGTCAGGTCAGTTCCTGTCTAAGGACACTTGATAGCTATGAGGCCAGTACTTGGGACAGAGCACATGTGTATGTGTGTGAGGGGGAGGGTTATTATGGATGCAGCCAGAGGATGACCTTGTCTTTCATTCTTCAGGAGCCAATCACTTAAAAAAAAAAAAACAGTCTGTCAGTGACCTGGCACTGGCCCACTAGGTCACTAGGTTAGGCTGGCCGACCAGGGAATCCCAGGGACCTGCCTGTCTCTTCCTTCCCAGTGCTGGGATTACAAGTGATGTCACCATGTGCACTTTGTTTTACTAAAATGTGTAGCGCTCAAACTCAGGTCCTCGGACTTATAAGGCCAACACTTTACTGATGAGCTATCTCCCCAGCCTAATGAGATTATGTTTGGTGTTGTTTCCCTATAGGTTTGCAAGCCTGTAGCACAATTAATAAAAACTCAGAGATAGAAATTGGGGTTCAACCTGAAGGTTAGAAAAGCAAAACAGCCAGCCACCGGCTCTGACCTCTACCTCAGTCCGAAATGGCCATCCTGCCTCCAGGAATCTCAGAATGAGACTGAGACTGAGAACTGTCTCTCTTGTTTTATAATTCTCTCTAGTTCTGGGATTAAGGGTGTGCACCACTACTGCCTGGTTTCTATGGCAAGCTAGTGTGGCAACTGGAGGTGTGTGTCATTGCTGCCTGGTCTGTAAGGCTGGTCAGTGTAGCTGTTTTACTCTCTGATCCTCGGCCAAGCTTTATTTATTAAAAATACAAATGAAATGCCACTACACAAGTTCACCAAGTTATGAGTACCATTGCATTCTCTGCTGTCTCCTCCAGACGTACGATGGTTTTCAGGATTCAGTCCATCTCGGGTTAGTGAAATATTGCCTTGTGACAAGCCACCTCTAGACTCAAATGGATATAAGCAATGAGCACGTATTGCTAGCTAATGACTCTAGCTGGGCTTCAGTGCACATCTTCTAGGTCAGTCACTGATCAGAATCAGCTGTACTCTCTGGGCTGGATGCTTCTGTAAATTTGAGATCAGCTGCCTGCAGACAGTACTAGCCTCAGAGGGGATAGTCAGAATCCATCACCATTCCCTTCCTGAAACTGACCAGTGATTCCTCTAAGGCTCCAAGAATGGAGCAGGGTTGACCATTTGTTTGGAACTCAACCTACATAATGCACTCTCTTGGCCAAAGAAACCACAAGGCCCAACTCAGAGAATAAGTATGGAAGGCTACTACCAAATAGTCCAGATGAGAGATACAAGGGATAGAACGCTATCCCTTATATCTCTCAATGATTATGCACTTGTATGTCCCAATCCTTCTCTTCTATATTGACATATTCCACTCACTGAAGCACTTACTGAACTCTAGCCCCATTTTATAGATGAAGAAACCAAATCCCAGAAAGGTTGTGTAACTTCCTTCAAGTCAAACAGCTAAGAAGAGATAGGACCTGGATTAGAACCTGGGCAGCCTGTCTCTGGGACCATGTGTGCCACCCTGTCAGTCCTGTCTCTTGATAATCCTTGACAAGATCCTCTCTGACGGGAGCCATGGTTATTTTTAATCCGAGGGCATGCAACTTTGAGATATGGCACTCTGGGTTCATTTCAATACAAACTGCTTCAAAGGCAATCCCAAACTTTATTGTCTGGCAGCAGAGCCGCTGGCTGAAAGATAGACTCCGAGGTTGTATTAACTGTCGCCATGGCAATTTCGAGGACATTGGTTACATGGGAAGCTTTCCTGATGGCTCTTATTCATAATGGCACTGGGAGTCACAGGCAGGCTGATCTATGGCTTTTAATCAACTCATGGATGGGGGTCTCTGGGTACAGATTTGCCACATCCAAACTTGTTAGAACAGGAAGGATTCCATGGGCTTAGCCATCCTGGCTCCCAACAGAGATAGAGAGAGCCCTTCTGGGCATAGCGATAACATGAGCCCTTCAGCTCTGTCAAGATCAGCAGTGCCATCAGGGCCCTGTAGGTCTGGCCCCAGCCGCACACTGCTTGCCAAGTGGCCTGCGTGCCCCTCGGCTGAGTGGACTCTGGGGTCCGTGACTCAAACATTTCCTGCAGGAAGGGTTGTCAGTGCCCTGAAAGGAGGACCAAGGCTTTGGCAGCAGGAAAAATATAGGTGTATAGGGAGGAGAGGGGTAGTTCAAATATCTCTGTCCTTAGTAGCTTCGTGGACCTTGGACAGATTGCTTAACATTTCTGAAATTTCTTGTTCTGAAAATTAGAACAGTAACTTGCAGAGAATTAAACAGATGGCATGTTTAAGTTCACACAAGGCCATGCATTTCTCTCCACTCTCCTCCTCTCTTTCTCATCCTTGTCATTGAGGCTGTACCCCACCTGTCTCCTTTCCCCCTGGCCTGGTGGACTGGGGAAACAGTGAGCAGTACCTGAAGTGGTCGTTTTACAGAGAAACAAAGTTATTTTGGCTCATGGGTTTGGAGGTTTTGATCCATGGTTGATTGACCCCATTGATTTTGAGCAAGGCAAGAATGAGTGTCAGAGAAAAACCACCCATCTCTCGACGGGAGTGCAAACATGAGACGTCCTCATTTCTTGTTTATTAATCCTTTCCAAGATACAGTCAGTGACCCAAAGGCCTCTTGCTAGGACCACGGCTTCATTTCCACAATCTCCCTTTAGAACCTCGCCTTGCCACACACAACTGGAAAAGGCCTGTACTTGAGGAAGAAGGGTTCTAGACCCAGCTGTCTCTTCGGCAGCTATGTATGCAAAGTGTAACCTCTCCCTGAGATGTCCCTCACTGCAGGAAGAGGACACCCACTCCCTCGCTGAGGTCAGTATCACCCTGCTGAGCTACTGAATGGAAATACAGCTTGTAGAGGCTACAGGGTTGCTTCTGTGTAATTCACTGTCTTTCTCTGCTCTGCATTAGGAACTTACCAGGAGAGGTACTAAGTGAATTCTTGAAATCCTTGCCCCCCCAAAATCAGCCATGGAGAGGGGCCAGCATAGACTCTTTTGGAGCCCCTATAAGGACATCAACCACGAAGACACTGTGACCTTAACTTCTGGCCATCAGACTGACAAATCACCCAAATTTTTAGAATATGTTACAGTAACAGATGTCCCCTGTCCTTGTCATCCAAACCCCTGACTCCTGTAGCTGCTGATACCTCCTGCCTGAAACATCTGTCCCAGATCTGCACTGAAAAAGAGGACAGTTTTGGGGCGGAGATAAGGAAGTTGGGATATGGGGGCGTGGATATGCCTAGAGTCGGGAAAGTGCACCAGTCATCCACACCCACCCTTAGGGACATCAAAGAAACCAGGACTGGGGCTGGGGATCCTGGGTATGATCAAGTGTCCACCCCCAGGATAACCTCTTCAGAAGGAAGCCAAATGTCTCTAAAAGTATCTAAGGAGGTAGGACGGGGCTTTTCTGGAAGCACCTTCTGGCTGCACAGACAAAGAAGGGGGCTTCCAGGAAGAAGGATCTGAATGGGAAGGAACATCTGCCTGTCCTGCTTGGGGTGCCCCCACTGGGGAACACAAAGGAACTCTCCTTTAGAAATATCTTCAGCAGAGAAGATAGGGGGAGATTCGCGGATCCGAGGAACTTGCTTGCTTTCGCACTTTCTTACCTACCAAAGTTCAAGGTCACACATGCATGCGTGCGCGCGCGCGTATGTGTGTGTGTGTGCGCGCGCGTATGTGTGTGTGTGTGTGTGTGTGTGTGTGCGTGCCTATGCATGTACAGGTGTGTTTGTGTATTGGCTTGTGTGTATGAGTGCAGAGGCCAGAGGCCAACTCAACTACTGTTCCTCAGGAGCTGCCCGCTTTATTTTTTACAACAGGATCTCTCAGTAGCCCGGAACTCTGGAACTCACCAAGTAGGCTAGGCTAACTGGCCAACAAGCCCCACCTTTTCTCCACCCTTTCAGGGCTGGAACGACCATGTGTTCCCCCACCCCCACTTTATTGCGTGGGTTCTGGGAATAGAACTTGGGTCCCTCCTGCTTGCCTAGCAAGCCCTGCATCCTTGATGTTGGTGGCGATGCTGATAGTGATGAAGTATAAAGTAACGGATGCTATGTACCGGCTACCCTGCTCAGCACCTCACATGCTCTATCTCATCTCACAGTCTTCCTAAGAGAGCAATTCTGATCATTCCCATTTTACACGTGAGATAACCGAAACACACAGCCACAACGGTCAAGTCCTGTGGCCAGAATCACACATCCAGTCAGTCAGAGCTGGGGATTCTAAAGCCACTCAAAGTCAGCGTGAGACAAGTGCTCACAAGGGTGGGTGTGTCATGTTCCTGCAGCTCTGCCTTTTGCTGGGAACAGTTGTGTGCCTACACTGTGAACATCCCTTTGTCCTAATACGCACCGGCTCACGGAAAGGTGTTCCTAACGCGTTGAACAGCAAGCCAAGAGGGACATCAGGATCCTAATATGCCTCACCAAGAGAAAGGGCCTTTGAAGGATAATAGGAGTTGCCCCATCAACGAGCGAGCTTGAAGGGATTCAAGGGTTCTGGAACAATATCTACGAAGCAAAGAGGAGCCAAAGGCCTCGTTTGCTTTAAATTGTGTGACTGGATCCTAGAGTGGAAACACTGGTCCATGAAAAGGAAGAAGGCTGGGAGCAACTGCTAACCTTGTGTCTGTGAGGCCTCCAGAATATCCTTGCCGTTCTCCCCCTCCCCTATACACAGAGGAGCCTTTGCAGGGTTGGATGGCTGAGCGCTGGTTCCAGAGCCAGCCTGTCTGTGCTGCTGCCAGCCCAATTTCTGTGCCCACAACTTACTCTGCTCTGCAGAGCAAGTCCTCCTGCTCTTAACTCAAACCCCAGGAAGCTCTGGAAACCAGAGGATTCTTTTTTCCCATACAGTCAGCACAAATTTGTTCAGCAGCTAGCCCTAATCCCCAAACACAAGTCCCTCTCTCTTCTCTCTCTCTCTCTCTCTCTCTCTCTCTCTCTCTCTCTCTCTCTCTCTCCACAATCCGTGATCCTGCTGAGGCTGTTGCTTGAAGGGGTGGTGAAGCCCTCCAGTGCTTCATAAATGGATCTTCTGCAAGAGTAGTGCAATATAAAAGCCAGCCAGACAATGCGATCCCAATTCTGGGAATCCCACAGTGGCCAACCAGCCTAGCCTACTTGGCAAGATGTGTCTCATAAAATACAAGATGGACAGCAGCTAAGGAACAACCTCTGGCCTCCACACTCACATACACACATTCACACCTACATACACTCGTGCACACACGCACACATACATGAACACACATGCACAGGACACATGCGTGCACATATGTGTGCTTGCTCGCATGTGCACACTCACACACTTTATACAGTACATAGCACCTCCGCTGTGTCATCTCGGGATTTCCCAGCTCCTTCATTCTGGAGCACCTCTGACCTGAGGGCTCTGGGAATACCATATTGGTGCTGTCTCCTTACAGGGCTGCTGAGGCTGGTAAAAACATTGGTTACTTAGAGCAAAAGGCTCTTTGCTAGGCTGAGATGACATTAAAATCAGACCTTCGTTTTACTGTCTCATGCACACTGCATGTGGCTTTCTGAGGGCTGCTGTCATGCCCATATTGCAGTCCAGTGTTCCTAGTAAGCATCCTATGCATGTAGCAGGCCTGGTTTAGCCTGGTGAGGTACAGCTTCTGGAAGCTTCCAGAAGCCCAGGACTGTCTGTCACCCTCTTGTCCTCAGCACACAAACCGGGACACTTGATAATTGTTCAGTGTGTTAAATTTTACATTAGAGGCCAGGTCAAGACCTGCCTAAGGAACTCCTGGAGTCTGTGGGATTCCTCGGTTCTATGGCACACACTCACGCACCCGCACGTGCTTTGCACATGTGTGTGTGTGTGCACACAGACACAGGTGCTAAGACCCAGCTTTATCTTCACACTCTCCGGGCTACAGAAGAACCCATGCCTTGAAGCCAGGTTCATTTTTTTGGGTCAGAGGAGACTGGAGGAGAAGGAGCTGTTCATCAAGGTTGCCGTCTCCTCTGTGTGTGAAAGGCTGTTTTCCCTCAAATGTTTCCCTTCTGGAAGCTGCTGGGCCGCCCACTGGTAAACAAAAAGCAGAGACTTAGCTGGCTGCAGATGTGTCCACAGCTCCTTCCAGCTGTGACCTGCTCCCTTCCCATTTGTAGGCCAATGACAAAGTCAACAGTCAACCTCTGTCATTGCCTTCACCCGACATACCCTTGGTCATTGCTAGCGCCTCTCTGCTTTCCGCGAACTAGAGACACCAGACCCATCCCTGGGCTTGAGCTGAGCGCACAGGCCTGCCAGCGTTTGCTGAGGTCAACAATAGTAAGGTGGAGGAACACACCCCTCAGAAGCCTGGGCAAAGAAACCAGCTGGCACTGTGTTCAAGCATTGAACAGGGTGTCGGATGGATCTGAAGACCCAGCATGCCTTTGGCTGGAGCGCAGGTGGAATGGGGCCAGTCATCTGGGTGTTTATTTTCATTACTCTGGGCCTGGCAGGAGGGGGGCACACCTCGCCTTTGTGCTGGCCAGAAAGGGAAGTTGGCCAGTGACCTCTCAGGTAGAGTTTAAAGGGGCTCTGGCTGGCTTCTGACTAGGAGAAATGAAACAGCCAGGAACCTCGGTGAGCCAGACACGCACTGTGGGGCGGGGCGGGAGGGTTGCAGGCTGGTGATGTGAGCCTTTGAGGACGACCTTGAAAACAAACAATACCACATCAAACATCCGAGTGGAGGAGAGTGAGCAGGAGAGAACCAGCCACAAAGAGCAATTGCTGGGAATCGCGAGTTGGGGGCTTTTCCTTTTGTGGAAGGCAGGTGCCCTTGTTTCTTGATCCATAAGGTTATTCCATGAGTCTTTACAGAGGACCTGCTGGGTGCTGGGTGCTGTCGTAGGCAAGGCAGAGAAGGAGGATTAGGGTAGGGAAGGCTCCCATTGTGAGGCTTGCATGCTGATGGGGAAAAGGGTAAGCCCCTAAATACGTGAACACTCTCCCTTCCCAGGACGGTGCGTGTTGTGCAAAAACAAGCACATGGAGAAGAAGGCAAGAGGCGGGTGTTCATTCTATCTCACTCTAGAGTACTTAACATTAAGCAGTTTTCTGGGGTGTCTTAAGCCCATGGTTTACAGCAGCTAGACCCCACAGTCACTTAGCCTGACACCCTCCAGGGAAGAAGGCTTAGAGCCCAGCCTATACATGCCCATCTCCAGATGGGATGGCTAAAATACAGGACAGCAGATATGACCAGGGCTGACTGATCTTGGGGCCTTGTGTCCACCCAGGTGGCATGGCGTTGTCTGTGTCCACCTTGTGCCCACCTCAGTATCCTTGTCTGTAAGATGGTGATGTTAGAATGGGGATGTTAGAATCTCTTTAATACTGTCTTCCTAGCTGGGCGGTGGTGGCGCACACCCTTAATCCCAGCACTTGGGAAACAGAGGCAGGCGGATCTCTGTGAGTTGGAGGCCAGCCTGGTCTACAAAAGAGCTAGTTCCAGGACAGGCTCCACAGCTACAGAGAAACCCTGTCTTAATTTTAAAAAAAATACTGTCTTCCTTCCTACAGCCCCTGATTCAGAACTAATGGTGAGATAGATCCCAAAACCCTGCAGGAAAATAAGGACAACCATGCCATTGCTGAGACAGGAAGCCTGGGGGGCAGCAGGTGGCATGGCACCCTGACTTCCCCATGGCCCAGGCCCAGGCAGCTCCATATTCTCTACCACAGCCCCAGGATATGAAGGGATCACAGGAACCAAATGATTTTCCCATAGGTTGCAGATTTCCACATGCAACAGTGGAAGATGTTGAGATGACGGTGTGCAGCAGGCTCACCATTCTGGCTTTGCAATTGAATATCACACCAGGCAGCTTGGTTTGAATCTTGTATTTAACCTCTGGTTGGTATTTGATGAGTTATCTTTCTGGGAGTTGACTTACTGAGCCCTAAAATGGGCACAGTGCCAGCATGCACTTCATGGGTTTCCTGTGAGTTTACGAAGCCATCTATGTCAGGTCAATTATATTTATCATGTGACTACAATAGATTGATACATAAGATCCGTGTGAAGACGCTATTCAATTTAGCATGTGTGTGTGTGTGTGTGTGTGTGTGTGTGTGTGCGTGCATGCATGAGCACACACGCATGTGTGGGAGAGAGACAGAGAGACAGAGACAGACAGGGACAGGCAAAGAGCCTGTATGGGTATGTTTGGAGGCCAGAGGAGGACATTGGGTATCCTGCTCTATCACTCTCCGTATTATCCCCTTGAAACAGAGTCTCTCACTGAACCTGCAGCTAAGCTACAGTGAGCAAGCCCCAGCAACCCTCCTGTCTCCAAGGCCATGCAGCACTGGGACTGCAGGTATATGCGTGGACACGCTCAGCACTTTTTTATATAGGTGTTCTACTATACTTCCCTGACAAGGCACAGGGCCTGCACTCCAAGTGCTGCAACAGGCGAGGCGCAGGGCCAGCTCTCCCACTTTCATGACCCAGGAGCACTTAATTACTCCTTTATCATCTCATACACATATGTAATATTCTTTGATCAAAGTTCCCCCATTCTATCTTATCCTCTTTCCCCTTCCACCAGATTATTTTCCTTTGCAATTCCCTCTCCTCTCGTCTCTCTCTGCTCCCAACCCCTTGCTTTTAATTACAGTTACCTGCATGCACTAGGTAGGAAATAATTTCCTTGACAAAAGTGAACTATAAGAGGCTGCACCACAGAGCAATGTAACGTCCCCATCCCCCCCATAAACTTTGACTTCTCCCACCCAGGGTAGAAAGTTGATGAGCAGGTCTTATGCAAGTAGCCCCTCCTACAAAGGCAGCAGCTTCATATGTTAGCTATCACCATTACTAGAGACGGGTCAGTGGTTAAGAACACTGTCTGCTCTTCCAAAGGTCCTGAGTTCAATTCCCAGCAACCACATGGTGTCTCAACCATCTGTAATGAGATCTGGTGCCCTCTTGAGGAAGGGACCTGGTCAGTTGTCCTCATCAACTTAGACCATGAAACCCAATATGGACAAGATCAACAGAACCATCATATACGGACTGCCCGTGCACGCTTCAGCATTGCCAGGGCATAAATTTCATTTTTCATTTCATTCGGGTGCTTTGGGTGGGGCTTAATAAATGCTAAGCTCCTTCCTCCCACAGCATCTGAGTGGCTGGGTAAGCCAGCCTAGGGGTACCGCCCACATTCTGGCCAGTGTCCTTTGTCCTAGCTAGGCCTGGACTGGACGCTGTGGTAGCTGGGCTGCAGGTGTGGGAAGGGCAGCTTCAGGAGCCAGCATGGACATCGCCTTTCACAGACCTGGATGCTCTCAATTTATCATCCAGCACAGAGTGGTATGCCATCTGCGAGGTCACCCCGGGCCTCGTCACCCATTGTGACTGCTAACTAAAGACAAGATTAACTGCCCTTGGCCTGGTGGCACCTCTCCTAGTGCCAGGCTGAGGCTGACTGAGCCTCAGATGGGTGAGGTTGTCTCTGCTCCCTGGGATATTGGCCAGAGACGAAGGGAAAATCCACCCAGGCAGAGGCACAAGAAAGAAAGCATTAAGCCATCTGGAAAGCTAGGACCCTGGCTGAAACCTCACCAGCCAGCTGGGGGGCATGAGATCTTGGTCTGACTGGGGAGAGTGACAGGAGATGGACTGTGAGGTGTAGCTGTCTTATTCTCAGAGGTATCCCTGGCACCTTAGAACAGTTGTTGCTGTCAGAGGGAACAGCTGTGACCCACTGAGCATGCCAGGCATGAAGGAGGCAGGTAATCAATAATAAATTGCTGAGTGGCATGGTGGATGGGCAATAAGTACACAGACAAGAGTGCAGCATTTTCAGCGGGTTCGATAACAGCCACTACATGGGCGGGCCTTACGCCCAGAGTTACTGTATGAATTTATGTTACATGTAATTATTATTTTTAACTTGCTCTTTGGATTTTCACCTAAGTTCTAGTAAAGTCACTATTATCCCACTTTACAGCAGAGGAAACTAAGGCACAGAGAAATAACCATCACAGTCACACAAACTGAAAAGTGTAGTGTCAGGGACAAGGAGACTAGGTTCAAACCCAATTGTCTTCCAGAAAAGAAGTCTGCTTTTACTTCCTGGAATCTTGGGGTTAACTGTGGTGGTTAGCTCTAACTGCCAGCTGGACACAGCCTAGAACCACAAAGGCTTGCTTGCACTGGGCTGACCTGTGGGCATGTCTGAGTATGGGGGTGGTGTCTTAAATTAATCCACATGGAAAGACTCAGCCCACTGAAGGTAGCACCATTCCCTAGGCAGCACGTCCTGAACTTTGTAGGATCAGGAAACTGGAGCCAAGTACAAGCAAACAATCAAGCAAGTGAAGAAGTGTGCACTCGGTTCTCTCTGCTCATAGACTCTATGGAGGTGATGAGCTAGCTGCTTTATGTCCCAGCCACTGTGACTTCTCTGTTGCAAGGGACTGCAGCCTGGAACTGTAAACCGAAGAACTGTTTCTCCCCCAAGTTGGTTTTTGTCTGGGTGCTTTATCAGAGCAACAGAAATGAAGCAAAGACAGGCACAGGAGTGACTGGGGGTTCCCTCTATAGGCCTAGATGAAGGGAGAGAAAGCCGTTAGACAGAGGATTCCTGACTTGTGATAGTTCCCCTGCACAGATAGTTCTCTGACTTGACTGTCATATCCACGTGACACACATCCAGCAGACTCTGAATGTTGATCTTTTGATAGCTGTCGGTGTATGGTACTATCTTCTTAACAAAACAGGACAGATGGAGCATGCGTGGTTTAGCATGTGAGGTTCAGCTGTCTCCGGGGGTATGAGTAAGTCAGGAATACCTGGGGTATGACCTTGGCTTTTACATCTCTTGGCACCATCATCCACACACAGATGACAGGCACCATCCCACTCTGATGCCTCCTTTAGAGAAAGGAATAGAACTAAGGGTTTGGGAAGTCCAGGGAGCAGGGGAGGTCAAGGCAAGCTGGTAACTGAAGTCCCCTGGGTCCAGGGGTCCCAGGCTGCAGCTATGGTCATCCTTTGTAACTGTTTTGACTCAAGAACCTATCTGGGGGGAGGTTTCTTTTTAATTGGTGTGATTTATTACACACAGAAAGTGTGACCATCAGAAGTAGACACCCTAGTACCTTTGTGCCAGCCAAAACGCTTTATAAGCGACCCTGGGGTTAGGAATCAGAGCGTAGTTAATCCCTAGGTAACCGCCACAGCATCACTCTGCCCTGGCTTCAGAAGAATAGACAGGTCCCACTCCCACCCCTCCTCTCCCCCACCCCCACTGATAGACACAGAGGTTCCTGCAGCCTGGACTTGTCTTTGCTGTCTGATTCCCTTTGTTTGGTGTTGCGTCAGCTCCATCTTGTCTGGATTTATGCCCTGGTGAATAAACTACACTTTGGTTTATCTATTCTCCTGTGAACGGCCACTGGGGCTATTTCTCGTGTTGCTGTGAATATTCTAGAAATCGTGTTGAGGACTGTGCACACTGTCCTGTTGAGAACACACCTGGGGAGGAGAGTGGCTGAGTCCTCTGTACTTGACATCCTGCATCGGCTAGAGAGGAGACGCGCCACCCACAGTTAGCCAACCACCGATTCTAAGCTAAACCCTCTGCAGGGCTCCCTGCTGTCCACTGCCACTAAGAGTCACCATTTCCCTAATGAGGGCATGACCTCTGTGTCCGGACCCTGGGGTGCAACAGTGGGGAAGATTTATAACAAGGTAGCAGTCCATGTAAAGGAGTGCTTCTCCATACCGCAGCATCTCCATACCGCAAGTCCCTGCCCAGAGAGGAGGCAGGGGAAGCGGGGATGCTTGTGCAGAGATTAAGAGGCCAGAGCATGCCCTCTTCTGCAGCAGCTCAGTCCTGGAAAAGGCAGGCTGGACACAGATGTTGGAAAAGGAGATGAGGCACTGCATCAGGGAAAATCCTGAAAGTCTAGAGGTTGGGAGCCCTTGACCCTGGAAGGACAGGAAACACATTATATCAGCCATGGAGGATCTGTCCTTGCCACCAGCTTCCAGCACAATGCTGGTCCCCAGCCTCCTGGTGCATTGCCAAAGTGGGTTTCAGCCACCACCACCATTGCACCTCCCCCATTGAATCTTACTCTCCAGGCTGTGACCAGAAGGGAATAATCCTGGAGTGACTTTGATGAATCCAGGTCTGTACGTGACTGCTGTGCAGAGCCAATGTATTCGGTTCATTCTGGGCCCCATCAGGAAGAGGTTCATCCACGCTGGCTCCTACTCACTCTCTACCTTTCTCCCAAGTCTGCTGCTCCACAGCCCCTAGTTTGCCCAGCATTCAGCTTGCTGATTTGCGATGCACCCATTAAATCCACTCAGCAGTGACCTTCCAGCCAGACTAAGCTAGCTTTGACTTCCCTCTGGTGATCTTCAGATGATTGCAGCTCCCTAGGTCCATGACCAAGAAGAGCAATGGTTTAGGGTAAAATTGTGACCCAGTCTTGACCTGTCTTAGTTTTCTCACTTATAAAGTCGAGGGATCACAGGACCTGGATTATCAAGTTGTCATAGTCACCAAAGGATGTGGTGGGCACACAATATGGAACACAGCACAGCTGACCAATGGGTGCTCAGAGCAGCCAGAATCAGAACCCAGGGGGGTGAATGCCAACCATTTCCTCTGCCCGGTACCTACCTCACCAATCTCTGGCCTGGTAACCCTGTGTCCCTTCTTTTTTATGCTAGTTTCTCCACGCAGATCACGGATGACTGCTTGCAGAACTGACCCTGATCCTTTGGATGCCATGACCTTTTGGGAGCAAAGGAACCATTGTGACCTTAGGACTTCTGTGAGCTGAACCCCCAGAGGGCCTTTACATGGCTATTCGATTTCCTCTCCAGTGCAAGCCTGTGCAGATGGTTCTGTTGTATTCACTTTTAAAATGAGAAAACCATAGACATAAAGTAGTCTACGAATGAAGCCAGGACCTGCGCTCAAGGCTCCTAACACAAAGGCTATGGCCCCTTCCTTAGTGCTCATTTGTTCCCTGGCCCTCCCCTGGGTGCCCCTGGCCACTGTGGGAAATTTTTTGACAGCAAAGCATGTAACACCTGGTGAAGGTTGCCAAATGCAAATGGGATAAGACTGCCAGGGAGAGATGGTCTTATCTTCTCTAGAGGAAGCCAGCTGTGTTAGCATCAGAGACTCTGGTTCTCTTCTTCCTCCTTGGCTAGGGATTAAGCGATAGATCACACTTTTGCGGGATGGATTAAGGTGCAAACATCACACTTTTGCAGGATGGATTAAGGTGCAAACATCTCCCAGCCATTGGAGCAAACTGGCTTGTTCTGCAGTGTCATGTCCCCACTTCCATCAATGAGCTGGGGACAGGAGCCAAGCAAAGGCCTGCAGATTAAAGAGCAAACAGGCAGAGGGCAGGGCTAACTGATTGGCCCTAGGCTATGCAGGGTAACAGTGTCTAGGGTCAGCTTAACCAAATCAGTCATTGTCTGGCCCCCAAGGAGATTCCTGAAGCACAAGGCATTTCCAGTTTCAGCTAGGAGCTGCCTAGCTGAGCCTCCACCATCCACAGTCCAAATAAGCTCTGATCTGCAGATTTTGATGCCCTCGAAATCACAGAAGGTGACTAGAGTAACGGCGTTAGAAGGTGAGCCTCTTGAAGGTCCTCCACTCATCGTATCTTTCATCTCCAGTCTTGGGTACCAGTAGCTCTGGACTCAGTTACAGCTCCTTGGACTGGGTAAAACCTGGTCTCGCCCACAATCTCATAGACTCTCAGTTCTCCCAACTGTAAAAGGGAGCTACCAGTTCATCCTCCAAGAATATGAGACAACGTGTGAAGAACACCTACCGTGCTGACTGATTGATTCACAGTCGCTTCTCAAAAACAAAACAAAGCAAGATCTCACAATAGCTCTGGTTCTGTTTTACTGAGGAGAAATCGCGTTACCACTCTTTTGCTCACTCACTCTTTCCACTGTGTGAGTGTTTATCACGGACCACTTGAATGCCTGCTGTATTCCCTCCAGTCAGAAGTCACCAGAGCTGTGTGACAAGACTGTAGTAGGGAGGATAGAGAGGTCACTGGGACACGGGTAGAGGTAATGCCTGAGCTGTGTTCTAGAAGCTTCCTGGAAGTTAGTGTAATAAAGGGAGCCGTGGATCTGCCCCCACCTTGAGAGCAGGGAACACTGTGCGGGGGAGAATGCGTGAGCATGTGTTCATGCATTTCTCTGTGTGCCATCCTGCTTACTGGTGTCTGCAAGTCACCAGGATGCTTCTTATTCTTTATATGCCTGCTTCTGTTAACAGGGTATTTGTGTAGATGTACGATAAATGTTTGTCAGATTCAGCTAAAGGAAAGCAGTTGAGGGGCTGTGAGCATGGCTCAGTAAGTACAGGATTTACTGCAAAAGCGAGAGAACCTAGGTTCACATCTCCAGCATCCATGAAAAAATACAGATGTGGCAGCATGCCCCTATAATCCCAGTGCCAGAAGACAGAGACAAGAGGATCCCTAGGGCTCAGTAGCCGGCCCATCTGGCTAAATTGGCGGGCTCAAGGTTAAGTGAGAGATGCTGTCTGAACAAATAAGATGGCAGACATTAAGGCAATTATCTGATATCAACTTCTGGCTCCTACTCACACATGAACGTGTGTGCACACTCACTTTTATACGTGCATGCACATACACTCATAAACACACATATGCCACATACACAAAAGAAAGGAATCTGCATTTTCAATGTGAATAGAGCAGCCACTGTTTGCAGGGAATTTCCATTGTCTGTGTCCACAGAAAGGGCCCTGCTGCATGCTGGCTCCTAGGGCTATTTAGGTGAGTCCATTCCCTATGTTTGAAAATGCTCCATCTTCCTGCTTTAAAATCCGGGCTCTCCTGGGCTGACTCAAAAGTTAAGAGCATTGGCTGGTCTTCCAAAGGACCTGGATTTGTTTCCCAGCTCCCACAGGGTGACTCACAACCCCTGTAACTCCAGTCCCGGGAGATCTTAACACCCTCTTCTGGCCTCCCTGTGCAGCAGGCACACATGATGCATAGACACATCTGCAGGCAAAACACCCATATGCATAAAATAAAATAATGTAATTTCTGGTGCTGGGCCTCCTGCCTTGAAGAAGATGAAAGATCATTTCCATGTCTCACCTCTGACCAAAGGCAGTCAAGGGCAACTATGGTCTCTCTCCTGCTTTTGTGTGTAGTGTGTGTCCCCAGTATCAGGTCAGCAAACATGTAACTTTATCCTCAGGTTCTCCAATGCCTTCTTTTAGTGTGTGTATGCGCACGCACACATTTGCAAAATTAAAAATAAAAAAACCCAAATCTTGAAAAGTAGAAACAGACAGTTATTTCAGACATAGGTTTCTCTTTCCTGTATGTAATGCTTCTTCCAGAAGCATGAATGGCAGATCCATGGGATCACATGACCTGGGAAGCAACAGTTGAAAATTAAGGCAGCAGGCAAGACGTTAAAATCCAGAATGCACCCTGTGTGAGTAGAGAAAGTCATTCCCAGGGCCACGGATTGTTAGATGAGAATTCTCATACCTGTGATGAACACTGGCATTCCTTCAAGGCACTGCTGAGAGTGACATGTTAGGGCCCAGATGTCCAGCCCAACATGTCTACACATTGCTCCAATCAAGCTAGTGCAGGGATTATTGCTGACTTGGAAGCTGGGCTGTGACACAGTTAAACTTTATATTCAGGAGACGTGATCTTGTCTGGTTTCAAAAGCTTTGACTATTTGGATGGCAAGGGGTTGGAAGGGCATATAAGGCCAGGGTCACGTCAAGCCAGACCAGGTAGACCAGCCCTCAAAGGCCAGAGCCACAGGGGTCTAATGTACCATTGTGTCTCCGCTCCTCATCTTGCATTCACACAGAGTTGCTTCTAGCAGTATTGGGGAAATCATTTGAGTATAATTTGATAAACAAATGAGTGAATAAAGAAAAGTCTTAATCCAGATACAGAAAGCATCACCATGGATAACTGGTGATACTCTCTGTCTTTTCAGATCTCAAACGATACCTAATATCATCCCTCCCCCATCTTTATGTTACAGCATGCATGTGCTTTCGTTTGACAGCCAAAACCTCTCTGATCTTGCCTACCAGAGAGCAGGCATCTGGAGTCTAAAGCCATCTCTTCGCCATACTGAGGAAAATTCCCATCTTCTCAGCCCATGACCCCTCAGAATTTGCTCTGAGCCCCGCCAGACCCAGCTCTGCCCTAATGCATCCTGAACCATGGTGACCTTTGTGTGGACTGCCCCTGCAGAGGGATACTCGCACAGGGAAAATTAAGTTTGCTCCTGAGACTTGCCCAGAGTTGGCCTTTCTGATGCTCTCTCCCTACCTCCTTCTCCCTTCTCCCCAGAAAGTATTATTTAAAGCTTTGAGAACTGAGAGGTTTTGAAAGGGGTCCATACATTGACATGTCTCAGAAAATGGTGGGCACATCTGGCCTCCAGATGTTCTCTGGTCCTGCAAATTGCCAGCCAATCTCAGGTGGCTCTGGCTAGAACTCAGACTAAACACGTGAGATTGCAGACAACCTCACACAGAGCCGCCTTGCAGCTCCCCTGCAGCCTCTGCTACTGTTTTCTCCCTAGAGCTTCTTGAATCTGTATACTAGGAGCCTTCACAAACTCAGCCTGTAAGGACACAGGGCTCTTCATCACAATGACGGGGGGGGGGGGCTCAGAGACCAAGTCTCAGCTTTGCTGGGTGATTTCAGGTGTGCGTTTCAGTGTCCACCAAGTGAATAGAACACTAATGTTTTAGGGCTGCTTTGGGAATTAGAGCCAGTGTACATAAAATACTGGGGGTGTGTCTGGTACGTTTTAAGCACCAAGCAGGTGTGTGCTGTTATTATTTCTAATTCCCTCCTCTGGAGGCCAGTGCAGAATTAGAAGTTGGTCTGTGTGTTCGAATTGATCTTTTATCATTTCACCTTAGCCCTGAGGGAATATCTATTTTCCTAACCTCTCTCCAGGGCCCAATAAGGATGGCAATGGTAGTACTGAAATGTACTGAGCACACTTCCTGTGATAAGCACTCAGCATCCACTAACTGCATGAGATGCCGTGCATTGGCTCCATTCCTAACAGGGTGGGATGAAAATGGAAATTCTCTGAGCATGTCAGTTTTATCAGCTCCGCATTTTCAGCTGAGACACAGGGAGGAATTCAGAAAGTAGTGGCCTTGGGATGTGATCCAGGGAAGTCTATCTCACGTCCCTGGTTCTCAGCTAATGTAAGGGAGGTCCTAGGTCAGACGCTATTGCTTTGGGTGACACCAGGTGCAGAAGGGGTCACCAAAGCAGGTGAACTTGATGCCTAGAAAGGGAAGATAGATGTGAGGCCAGAGAAAGGCTTGTGAGAAAGAGGAAACAAGAATAAAGACACTAAAGCGGGGAGGTGGGGAGGGAGCAGGAGGAAAGTGTGAAGAGGGGAGGAAGTGGAAATTTTGATTGGTATTATTTATAAAGTAATAAAAAATTAAAAAAGAAAGCTCAGAAATGTTTAGGCACGAAAGTCGCTAGTTTTCACTCAGGTATAAGTAGGTGGGAGTCTAAAACAGCACCTGATTGTAGACTATGCTCCGTGACAAAATTGGGTTTGCCAATGCCTAATATTCCTTGAAGTTCTAAGCCAATGGGACAGTGGGGTGAGGTTTGTTCAAAGCCCCAGAGTGAGAGGCGGCATAGCCCAAACCTCAGGCAGGTGTTCCAATTCTTAATTCCAGATCTCTTCTGCTGTAGCAGGCAAAGATGCAACCAAATGGTCAGAAAGCCTGGAGGGGGAGGGAGCCCCTTCAACTGTGAGGGTCACAGCCCCAGTTATGCCATGTACCTGCACACACACACACATTTGTATGTACAAGCATGTACACATGGGGGATATCCCACCACATAGGCCTCTTAGAGGAGCATGTGTGTGCAGATCCAGCAATAAGCTACGGGGATGTGCCAGGGCTCACACCAACTGGTGAAGCACAGAGATCTGCATAGTGTAGTATCCAAAAGCAACAGTGAAGGGAAGAACAATATTAGCAGATTGGTTGATGTAAGTAGGAAGAGGGAAGGCTGGAGGCTAAGTGAACACAACTGAGAGGCCAGCACTGTCCTCCAGGACACTCATATCCTTCAAAACTGTGGTTCTTAACCCGAGCATAATCGCCTGGGGACATGAGACTATGTCTGGAGACACCTGAGGTTGTCACAGTTGACAACAGGGAGGATCATATTGGATCTTGTAGGTGGAGCCACGGATGATGCTGAACATCCTAACATATTCAGACCAGCCTTTCAGGGATCACAATTACCCTTCTTGTATCATCCACACTGCTAAGGTTGAGACCTGCATGAGAGCAAAAAGGTCCTACACAGAGCTGAACACAGCACTGGGTTCCTGTTTTCTGGTTGCTGATCTTCCATAGAAGCCAGAGATGAGCTGGCCTCCTATGCAGTAAGGGAAGGCGTGTCCAGGCATATTGCTGCAGGCCCTGCCTGGTGGTGGGCTTGGCCTGGATCTCTCTGCAGTTCAGGACTTGAGCCACTCCCTGTGGCCCTATCTAGAACCATGGCACACTACAGGAGCCCAGAGGCTGCCTGGTCTCCACCTCTCATATACAAATGCCTAGCCAGGCATAGCGGCTTGCCTGCAGTTATGTGGTCAAAAAACTCCTCCAGTAACTGGCAAAATATCTTACTCCACACAGACTGAACCAAGTGTCTTCATTCAGCCGCTGAATTAACTGGAGTTCCAGCTTCTGCTATGGCTGTATCTGGGACTCTGTTGACGGTTCGGTCCTGCCTGTGGTACCTCTGGGCTTAGCTTTTCTGTCTTTGGCTCTGTTCTTTCCCTGGGGTGTCCTGACCCTTCTTGAAGCTAAGATGATGACTGGATTTCAAGATTTTTCTCTTCATACCTTCAAATACCTTCAAAAAAAATATGTCTCAGCCCAGACTTGCTATCCCACCACTTGGGATGTAGAAGTAGAAGACTGTGAGTTCAAAGACAGCCCAAGCTACTCAGTAAAACTGTCTCAAAAACCACCCAACCAACCATCAACTCACCCACCCATACAACCACACAACCAACTACCCACACAACCAACCACCCACTCACCCACCCACCCAACCAACCACCAACTGACCACACAACCACACAACCAACCACCCACCCAACCACCCAACCAGTAAACCACCAAACCAACCACACAACCAGTCACCCACTCACCCACCCATCCAACCAACCACCAAACTAACCACACAACCAACCACCCACTCACTCACCCACTCACCCAACCACCAAACCAACTACCCAACCACATAAGTCAACCACATGCACCTTCCTCAGTGGTAGTTTTGAGTAAGGAGATGTCTCTTTCCTACCTAATCCTTGTCACTTCGGAAATGTGCTCAGAGTGACAACCCTGAGCAGAGACAGTCTACAATGTTTGTTCAACACATGGCAGGTGGTAGTCCCCCAGAACAAACTTGGGGGTGCCATTTACAGAAGAAGTTAAGGGAGAGTAGGTACGACATGGGCCAAAGGGCACATGGCTACCAACCCTAGCCAGTCAATGACATGTGTCTAACCTGTCCTTTCCATTCTGATCTGGGCTTCCTGAGGAAGAGTCCTGCCTTCCACCACAGTTTGGGTGCTTGACCCAGAAGCTCCAGGCAAAGGGTATAGCTTCAAGTGGCTCCTCTTCTTCTTGTCCCCACTCAGAGTTCTGTAATCTATGTCTCTATCCTATTTCATCTGCAGGGAATTGAGAGGGTACATCCCACCATTGACTTTCCCTAGCCTCTGTTCTTCTCTGGGGACTAATGCATCTTTACACACACTCCCTACCCACACCCAGCACTTTGCCAGCTGCCATCCCTTGGTCTTTCTTTCTGACCCCCCTCCTCTCATCCAACCATCCACTTATAGCTTCTAGACTGGTACTGGGTCAGGGGCAGAAAGAACTTAGCTGGTTGGACTCCCAGGTGTTGTCCCAAAGTTCTCCCCAGACATAGAAGGGACAGTGTATCAGATGGCCCAGTCTGCTTGCTGTTAATGAATTCAGACCATAGACAGCATTCAGGGCTCCATCTTACCAAGGTGGCAGGAAGTCCTCCGGTGGTGATGAGTGCCTGGTTTGTGCTCCCATAGATCTGTGTGCTGGAAATGGGAGAGGAGAGCCTGGGGGCAGAACCCTTCCCTTTGTGCAGCTGACCTTAAACCTATACACCGTATGCCAGGGAAGAAAGAAATGAAAGTTTTGTGGGTGCAGGCTAGCTGAGGCAATGAGAGCTGGGGTCCTGGACATTTAGGAGTCTACACAGTTCCAGACCAAGAGTAAATCAGGAAACAGCTCATGGATGACCTGAAGTCAGAATTCAATGAATATATTCTAAAAACAGCCAAAAATGCAGGATTCCTATAACCAAGAGATCATGAGGAGGGGTGGGGTACCAGGAATTACCAGGAATGAGGGACCCCACGGCATTGATAATGTAAGCTTTTACCTGAATGGAATGGGACCAGTAAGAGGTCTGAGCAAAGGAGACCTCAACCCATATGATCTTCCCCAGAATAACTCTGGCTGCTGTTGCTAGGTAAATGTAAGTTCTAGGCCAAAGGATACTCCCCATCTTTATGAGACTGGGGCAATGGTTTTCTATCAGAGATGAAGGTAGCAGGCCAGATGGCTGCCCTTGGATGGGGGGGGGCACTGAGGAGCTGAGGAGTTCTGGTTCACGATGATGGTTGGTATGATGTAACAGGACAGGCTGCAGATCAAGTGTGGTACTTAAGGGATCAAAGGGGTCAAGGCTGGCTCCGTGGTCCTGGCCTGGGGAAGAGGCTGTCACTCACTGAGTGGGCAGGAAGCATGGAGCCCAGGGAGCTGCATTTAGGTCTGTGCCCACCCGCATGAGGCAGTATGGCCTCAGCGTCCCCTGGACCCTGTGTGACCACTCCCAGCATACACAACACGGAAGGCTGTGGGGAGAAGAGGACCCAGGAAGGAACAATGGCTCAGGGATTAAGAGCACCAGCTGTTCCTGCAGAGGACTGGGGTTCTGCTCCCAGCACCCACATGACAGCTCACGGTGACTGTTTCCTATTCCTGGTGACCTGACACATGTACCTACTTGCAGGCAAACTCTCATAAATCTTTAAAAAACAAAACAAAACAAAAACAAAAACAAAAAAACAGGAACTCACACACATTGTCTCCTTTGCTGTGAAATGTACACAGTTTAGAGACCAGATAACCGGGGTGCCAAGCACTGTTAAGTTGCATCTGTGACAAAGCAGAACTCAAGCCCTAGCCCACTGAGCCCAAATCCATTGGCTCTTGCTTCTCTCTATATTGTTAGCTCAAGTTTTCCAGAGATTAAACAACTGGGCTAGGAGTTCAGTAAACAGAGTGCTTGCCTAGCATGTATGGGAACACACACACACACACACACACACACACACACAAAGTCACTGGTCTAACCAATCTCCATCACTCCCACATCTGTGCATCAGTATGGACCATCTGTCCTTGGTCCTGCTGTCTCCTGGTTGACAGTAGATGTGAGTGTTGGTGGCACAGGTATTACATCTGCCTTTCAGTCCACGGCTTTATGAGAGGAGAGCTCTTGTGACTCTGGAACCGTGTGATTCTATGTGTGCATGTGTGTATGTATACTGTGTATGTAAGTGTGCATGTGTATGCATTGCATGTGTGCATATGCATTTCTCTGTGTATGTATGTATGTGTGAGTCTGTATGTGCTTGTGTATATATGTGTGCATGTGTGTACATACAGGAATGCATCTGTGTGCACATGTATGTGTCTATATGGGTGCATGTGTGAGTCTGTATGTATGCTCATAAGTGTATATTCACATACATGGTGCGTGTGTATGAGTATATATATGTATTGTATATTCAGGTGTATATACCCATGTGTGTATATATGTATGTATTCCATATTCAGATTATATACCCATGTGTATGTATGCGTGTGTTGTATATTCAGGTGTATATACCCATGTATGTGTGTGTGTGTGTGTGTGTATGTGTGTGTGTGTATGTATTGTAAATTCAGGTGTATATACCCATGTGTCTGTATTTGCATGGATGTGTCCTCTCATGACACGCATCTGTGTTTGTTTGCATGTGTGTGCTTGTGTGTGTTTTCTTTTTCTTTTTTTTCTGATCTTTTTTTTCCACATTTAATTTTTTATTATTGCATTATAATTGTGTGTGTTTTCAAATTGAAGACCTATCCAACAAAAACAGCAGAACACTTGACCTTCCAAAGCAAATCACCCAGTATTTCCCATAAATCATCTATTCTCTCAGCCCAGAAGGGAATTATACCTGCAGGGCAATAAATGAGATCATCATTTTATTTATTTTTATTTTTTTTAATTCTCTTGACATATAACATAGCTTTCCTCTCATAAAACAATATTTACAGAACTGTACAAAACTATGGTGGAGATTATTTTTAGAAAAAAAATCATGCGTGTGTATGTGTGTGTGTTCCACATGCATGCCTGGACGATAACTTCACACATCTGTCCAGTCTGAGCTGCTCTCTGCTGCGTGTGGTGGTAGCAGGGATTCTTCTTGTTCCAAGTCAAGCTGGGGGAAGATGTGGGTGTGCTGGGGTAGGGACAGCTGAGTCCAGGGCAGCACAGGCTGCTGGGGAGAAGTACACAGGTGACATAAAGTATGCGTTTGGGCCCTTGAACCCCTTGCTTGTCATTGCTGGTGGCCAAGGCGCTGTGAGCTCTCTCCTCTTTGAATGGCAGTAGTCACTGTTGCCCACAGCCGGCTCTGTACTGGCCTCTGTTCTAACGTTTCTCACATATGGACCTTCCGTAGCACTTCTAAGTGGTACGTACTGTTCTCTCACCATTTTACAAATGAACAGACCAAGGTCCAGAGAGGTCAGTAACCTTCCCAAAGTCACACAGCTGGTGAGTAGGCAAGCTGGGGTTTGAGCCCAGATAGTTTAGCTGTGGAGGCTGGGCCATCACTATTTCGCCATAGGTGCTTCTGTGAACCCACTTGTAGCTGGAAGTCAGAAACGGCACAGCATGTATTCTGGTGGGCACTCCACACCCGACTTATCTCCCCACCTCCAGCTGCTGGCTCATAGCGGATATGCAATGGCCCAGGTAGAGACATTGTCTTAATCATGAGCAGGGACAAAGCTCAGTTGGTAGAGTGCTTACCTAGGCTTTGTAAGGTCCCGAGTTTAATCCCCAGCACTGCATAGATCAGACATGGTGGTTCACACCTATAATCCCAGCACTAGGAAGGTAAAGGCAAGACAATCAGAAATTCAAAGTCATCCTCATATGTATAATATGATTCAAGTCCAGGCTACATGGCATCTTGTCCCTCTCTCTCTCTCTCTCTCTCTCTCTCTCACACACACACACACACACACACACACACACACGAGGCGTGGCAGGGCAGGGCAAGATGATGTGCACCTTGAGACAGAGTGGGTCTGTGGTCTCTGTGAATTCAGGACTAGCCCTGTTTACATAGTGAGTCCCAGGCCAGTTAGGGCTACATCGTGAGAACCTGTCTCAAGAAAGGGGGAAGGGGTGGGGGAAGAAAGGGGAGGAATTAGGGGAAGAAGGGAGGAAGGAGCCGCAGGTTATGAATCCATGGCTGGGCTGAAAAGCAGTGACAGCGAACAGCAGTTAGCCTGTCTTTCCATGCCCAAGGGTACGGACACTGGAAGGTACATTGACAGCAACTCATGTAGTGAGTTATTAGTCTTTCCTGTCTTATATACATCCCAAGTTCTGTCCATACAAACTCTTAGCTAACAGACTAAACCAAAAATATTTAATATTATCCCCTTGACTGTCCCCAAAAGGAAGAGTGCTGTTTTTATGTCCAAAGCCCATGTAGAAAGAGGATAATTTTATGTCTTGTCAAATAAGAAAGAGAAAGGAAAGACATACACGGAACAGAGGCCTGGGTGCTGCTGTCCTTTCTCAGGGAATGTCCCCCCTGTCTGCCAAGGTTCCCTTTGCACTCTCCCGCCTTCTTCTGGCAGCTGCTATGATCTGCAGATTGCCACCCTGTTGTTTTCTGTTTTCTCTCTAACTTCAGTAAAAACCTCATGGAGTTCCCTTCTAAAAAGATTTTTATCAATGGTATCAAGAACCCAAAGAGGACTGTGTGCTGCTCGTGACCATCCTACTTGATCAACTCTCCGCAAAGGATCAGAGCAGCTGGAGCGGCCAATGCTGACGTCGTCGGGGAGCGATGCTGACGTCAGGGAGCGATGCTGACGCCATGGTGGCTGTGCCAGGGACAGAGAGACTCTGTAGGAGGAATATTAACAAATTTCAAACTGCAGGAGATAGGGAGAAGCACTCAATTGGAAGGAATAGGATAGCCTTGCCATTGTGGAAATAAAGGCAGGGTTCAGGGAGACACGCCCTCGGAGGTAGAGGAAGATTCGCCCGGAGTGTGGGGGGGAGGGGGCGGAGGAAGAGACAGTTTAGGTTTTGGGGTCACAGCCAGGCTCAGGCCTCACTGGTCCCCTTTGCTGGCTGGCAGTCTCCATCCCTCAAAGTTCGGAGATGATGGAAATGCCATGTAATCATGTGATGGTTCATCTTCCTGCCAACTTGATGGGATTTAGTGTCACCATGGAAACACACCTCTAGCTGCTTCTTTGAAGGTGTTTCTAGAAAGGCTTAACAGAGCAGAGAAGATCCACCCAGAATGTGGGTGATGGCACCATTCCTGGGGCTGGGGTCCCTGCATGTCATAGCCACACATTGTGGTGACATCTGTTGGGGTCCGGCCTCCACGGGGTTCACACATTCCAGGATAGGGGCGTGTGGATTAGAAGAATTAGGTGGGAAGAACAGAGATACAAAAGAAATACAGAGACATAGGACAGAACCAGGAGGGTTATTCAGAGAATACTGAATACTGAATATTCCTGCGTTTATTTTCCATATGCTTATACATCCCAATTCAAAAACAGGGGAAGAAGGCAAACTCCTTAAACATGACACAGAAGGCAAACAGAACAGTTACTTGCTTCGATACTTGAGACATCAAACCTCTATATCCTGAGTTAAGCATTCTATTGTTTTAGGCAGGATGTGCAGCAACTACACCTTAGACCAAGTATCCTGTAGGCAGCCACTCCCTGGGTCAAACCTCCTGTCATAGGCTTAAAGGAGCAGGAATAGACTTGAATTCTCTGGCCTTTGGTCAATGTGGAGCGGATCCACCTCTATGGACCATCTTAATATTCAAAACACCGAGTAACCACTAAGTAACCACACCGTAGGTCAGGATCTCTTGTTTGTGGCCACTCGTAAGTCAGACTTCGTTAATAACTTTGAAAGAGCAAGAGTAGGCTTAGGCTCTCTGACCTTCAGTGAAGGTGGAGCCAAGCCACTTCTGTGGGCCCCTACACTTGCATGGGTGGCAGCATCCCGTGGGCTGGGGTCCTTGTGTGGGCAGCACCATCCTGTGGGCTGGGGTCCCTGCATGGGTGGTACCACCCCATGGGCTGGGGTCCCTGTGGTGGTATCATCCCATGGGCTGGGGTCCCTGGGTGGTACTATCCGTGTCCCTGGCAGGATAAAAAGGAGGAAGCAAGCTGAGCATCAGAACTCAGCTCTCTACTTACTCTCTGTAAACGCCATGTGATCAGTCAACTCTAGTGGTCCTGGTCCATAGACTGGCTGTATCTCTTCTTCCACCATGAGCCAAAACAAATCCTTCCTCTCTGATGGCTTTTTGTCTCGTCACGGCAATGAGAAGAGTAATGAATGCACTCTATGACTCGATCGAGTTCTTGGCTTAATTAGTTATCAGATGGCCCACTGGCTGAGACTCCGCGGGCTGCACTTTGAACAATGAATATAATGTTGGGTGTGAACTATATCAAATAAAGTTAATTTGAAAATTGACCTTTCTTCATCTAAAGAGCAATAGCAATTTCCTCGGGAGGGGGTGGGGCCACCCCAGCCATTCTCTGTAGCATGTTCACCCTACGCTTGACTCAGCACAACTCATCATTGCTGCCAGCTGTCATGAGCAGGCATGGGGTAATAGATAGGCCTACAGGATTTCTGAGGATTGAAACTGGGATTCGAACTCAGATCTACACAACCATTCAACTCTGTGGCCTGGAAATTAGCTGAAGCCCAAGATCCAGAACAAGAACACTCTGGATCTTGGGCTAACTTCCTTGTTCTTAGCCCAAGAACTCCTTAGCCACGTGCCACAGCACCTCAGGTGTCCTCAATAAGTCTGAGACCCGGCCTGATGTTCCTAAACAGAAAGGAGAGTGGCACCAGACATGGATCGCCTCCCTCCAAACATTCATTCCATTCTTTTCACTCCTTCTCTCTGTGAACATCGGCCGGGCATTTTCTTTGCTCAAGGGCTGGCCCTGTATGGTTGAGGAAGCACAGCCTTGCCCCTCCCATAATGCAGTGTGATATGCCGAGTGCAGTTTGAAAGGCTATTGGCTTGTCATGCAGGAACTAGGCTGATGTCTGGGGTGGCCTCCTGAGATGCACAGACTTTGGTGGGAGGGCTAGAAAATGCGGATGTCTCGGGAGACAGAAAGCCAGGCTGAATTGAAGCTCAGTGAGAATTTAGGTGCAGAATATGGAGAGACCCTCATTCCTGTCACAACCACTGTCACTTCCACCCACTGACACCTAATGATGAGAATTTATTGACCATATACCGGTTATTCTATCTGAAAAAAAAATGGAGAGATGCTCCTGCCAGGTACTAGCTGCCTTCTCCTGCGGCAAGTACAGGAAAGATCTTTGGAGAAATGCCAACGGCTCTCTTGCCTGAGGCCCCGCTGGGCTGGCACAGAACACAGCAGGGTGTGCCTGTGGCTTTCCCTGGCTCTAAAGCCAACATTTCCCCTCTTAGCACCAGAAAGCAAGGACTGCACTCCGACCAGCCAAGCCTGACCCCTCCCACCCAGGCTTCTGGTACCTGCTTGTGTCTCTCTGCCTTCGTTCCTAGCCCCTTCTTTCATCCCTCTTAGAAAGAGGTAAGGGCTTGTATGAGGCTTGTCCCTCCAGAGATCCAGCCAAACCCAAAACAACCAAAGAAAGTAGCATGCCTGTTAAAGTTAGCCCTTTGCAGAGACAGCCAAAGGAGGAAAACCTCAAGCTGAGTTCTCTGGCTGTTTATTAGCTTTGTGCCCCTGGGCAGCACTTGCCTTCCCTGGAGGTAAACTCATGCCCTAGGGCACCAAAGGCTGTGAAGGCACCTCATGCTAATAAACACAGCGGAACCTGAGCTCAGGAGATATTTTCTTGTGCGGCTGTTAGGATCAGAGTGACAGTAGACATACCAGAAACACGTGAGCACCTTGGGCTAGATTGCTGACCTGAGCCTCCCTAAGCCAAGCCACAGCGGAAAGGACTTGAGAAAAGGCCCAGCTACAGTCCTGGGAGTCCCCTGGGGCTGAGGCTGCTTTGGGGGCTCGTGGAGGAGCCCGGCAAACAAGGCCAGGAATACATGGGCTGTTCAATGCCGAACCCTTGCTCTCTCCCTTCACTGTCCCCACAAGGGAAGCTGTGTTGACCACTTTGTTGTGAGCCATGGAGGTATTCCTTGGGCAAAGCATCTCTCTGGGCAAAATCAGACCCTGACATTAACGCTGGCTAATAGCATTTTTTTT
Source organism: Ondatra zibethicus (assembly GCA_004026605.1). Taxonomy (NCBI): domain Eukaryota; kingdom Metazoa; phylum Chordata; class Mammalia; order Rodentia; family Cricetidae; genus Ondatra; species Ondatra zibethicus. Next base: position 198,357 of record PVIU01000802.1, read on the forward strand.
CCCAAGCTATCTGAGCTGGTGTGTATCACCTGAGCACTCCCGAAGTACTGGTGGTGTCTCGGCTTCAGGCTGCTCTGTTGTGCAGAAGGAAAATGGCCCAAGCATCTCTTGGGTTCGCTACCTCTTCTAAAGTATGACGCTTTGAACATGTCCCTTCCAGAATTCCAATACTGAAGTCCCAAGCGCCTTAGCATGGAATCTCCTTTGGAAAAAGGATCCCTGCAGGTACAAGTGGTTAAGAGGAGATAGCCCCTAACCCATCATGGCAAGACTCCTAAAAGTGGACACAGCTGCACACACACACAGAGGATGCCATTAGAAGACAAAGACTTGGTGGTTCTCTGCACGTGCAGATGTGATCTGCCTAGAGCCAGAAAAGTGCAAATAGACCCTCTCTGAATAGCTGCTCACCTGTGTAGTAAGGAGGACCCACTTGCTCTTCCCAGCTGGGCTGCTGGGCCAGCTTACACCTAAAATAATCACACAGAAACTGTATTCATTAAAACACTGCTTGCCCCCTTAGCTCTAGCTTCTTATTGGCTAACTCTTATATTAATTTAACCCATTTCTATTAATCTGTATATCGCCACGTGGCAGTGGCTTACTGGCAAAGATTCTAACCAGCATCTGTCTCAGGTGGAGGATCCATGGCTTCTCCCTGACTCCACCCTTCTTTCTCCCAGCATTCAGTTCCGTCTCCCCACCTACCTAAGTTCTGCCCTATCAACAGGCCAAGGCAGTTTATTTATTAACCAAGACAAGCAACACATAGACAGATGGAACTCCCACACCATACCTGGACCTCTGTCCTCTTTGGTCTTTGGTCATCTAAACTTCTAGAAACCAAAGGGGTAGTTGGGGTTTGTGGGAGGGTCTCAAGTAACCCCAGCTATCCTTGAATCCCATCTGAAGCCCAGACTCTAAGTGCTGATCCTCTTGCCACTGCCTTCCTAGCCCCCCGACAGTTAGGGGCTACCGTGTATTTATCTCAGCCGATAGCTGTGGGGCTTTGAGAAGCTTTAAGAAGCTGCTACACTGTGAGGATACCTCAGACCCCATAGCATACCTACTGTGAGAGGTGTTACCCCTGTTGCTCTACAGTCATGGGAATTCAGAGAGGAGGAATGCTGTGTTAGAACCACATGGTAAGAAAAGCACTCAGACAAGAGAATTGAACGCTGGGTCCTAGTTAGAGCAGTCCAGTGGGAGTCTCAGAGGGCAACAAGCAGCCCACATCCAGACCTACCAACGAATCCTATCCCTGCCCGGTCTCCACACTCATACAAGAAGATGGACTAGGACAGACTCTCTGCTCTTAGGAGCCTTGTGGGCCATGAAGAGCAAGGAGCAGGGAGCTGTCCAGACGCAGAGCTGGCAAAGGTAGGAGTGCTTTGAAAATAAACCAGGGCAGAAGGTTGCTCACGACCTTGCAGGGTGCGTCCAGGAAGCAAGGTGGCCCCAGCTGCCAGGTGCCAGGAATCAAAAAGTCATCACAGTGTTCTCCAGACACCTGAGGGCCAATCCACCTTCACCCTGCTCTGTCTTACGGAGCTGGGCTTTGCCCAAAGGCCCACCTCCTGCCCTGACCCCTTCCAGAACTTGAACTGTCCCCAAGCAGCACCTTCCTTTCCTGCTGAGCACTTTCAGGGAAGCCCAGCCTCTCTTGGAGCAGGGCCTTGAGGATTGCTCTAGGTTTTGTGAATCATTAGTTTGCTTATTCTTTTACAGCTTCATATTTATGTGTGTCTGTGTGTACGCCCACACGCGCACGTAGTATTCTTTGACCAAAGTCTTTCTCCCATCATCTTCTCTTATACCTGTCTTCCTCCTACCAAATCCTTTTGTCCTAAGTCTTCCTACTAGTTCCAATCGTGTGTGTGTGTGTGTGTGTGTGTGTGTGTGTGTGTGTGTGTGTGTGTGTGTGTCCCACCACATTTAATTTGTGTTACTTGCATGAGCATGGGGTGGGATACGTTCTTGGGTAGAGGCAATGTACCTGTGGGGATCATTCTTATTCAGAGCGTGGAATGCAGTGTCACAGGCCCTTCAGAACCTGAAAAACAGGTCTCCAGCTCCTGTTAGGTGACTACAGAGGCACAGTGATGCTATCAGCAATCATCTGGGACCTGCAGACAGGGTATAGGCTGGTGGTCACAATCCCATTAAAGAAGGGACTGGAGGGGGGAAGCCAGGACTCCCAGATCCTAAAGCAGCTAGCTTCTCTGGACTTGTGTAGTCTGAGGCTCCCCCACATCACCGGGTGTCCTCACCAATGAAACTATCTTCTGGTATATGGGAAGAGGCAGTGGGAAGGGGGCGGGCCTTCCTCAGTTGGCTCAGTGCCATAGTGTGATTGGAGATGATTCATTCTGAATCAGCCATTGCTTCCTCTAAGCATTCAGCCTGTGAGGAAGCCAGATCCTACCTTACTGGCACAACCACACCAGTGTTCCCATACTTATATGCTATGCAAGCAGACCAGCTTTGAATCAGAGACTAGCCTGAACTTGCCCTGGAGGTCATAGCTGGGCTTGCCAGGCCCGTCTACTGGAAGCCTTAGGAGGTGACAACCCCGGTGGGTTGTAGACTACAGTCCTAGTATGACTAGAGTTGGGCACAACCATCCTGAGACTGTCATCTCTGACAGGGGTCAGAGGGACCAGAGGGACAACAGGGATGTCATAATCCAAACCCATAGTCCCCTCCTAGGGGCTCCCTATATGCATTCTTCTTGAACTGTGAGAAAACCTTTCCCATTTGCAGCTGGTACATGTCTTAAGGTATTGATTCCCATGTGTGCCCATATCCCACTGTGTAAATCAATGCAGCTGCTGGCCAGGCCTCCAGGAAGGCTAGAGTGATGCCCACTTAATGATGGTCCCACCAGACCCAGCACCCAAGAATCCTCTCGTGTGGCTCAGCCTAACATGAATGCTGAGTCTCCTGTGACCACCACGTAGACCTTCAGGCAGAATGACCCTGAAACAATTTTCATGCTGTGGAGGTAGGAAGCCCAAATGGACCTCAGTGAGCTAAGAGCAAGGTGTTGACTGCACTAGGTCCCTTTGGAAATCCGAGAGAGGGGCTCAACCCGCCACTTTGAAACCCCCTTTCATAGCCATAGATTCTGTTGAGTATATGGTAAACATCTTTGGAGGCCATTACTCCACTGACCATAGAGATTGGAACACAACCCCACATTCTGATTCCTTTAACTTGATATGTCAGCCCCCACTGGAAGCAAGTTTCCATTATCCAACACTGTGTGACCTTAGGGAAGTTCCCGACCCTCTCAGATTCTTGCTTATCATGATGAAAAAGCATCGACTCTGATAAAGGACCATCATGGCATGCATGGTGTTTGGAGATGCCAGCAGCTGACTCTGGTAGCCATGCTTCATAATATCTCTGGCTTCCCAGCTTCGGGGGCCTGTGATTTCATGACTCGCTGCTTCTAAATAACAGACACAAACTCTGAAGATGCATCATCACATCTGTTGAGAAACTTCCCTCAGGGAGAGAAGCGGATCATTTCTCTCTGCAGCATGGTGCTTTGTACCAGAAGATCGCTGAGCACACATGCCAACAGCAAATGGAGAGGCAACTGTGCTTGTATGTGTGTGTATAGATAGGCACAGGGGCTGTGTGTTTATGTGCGCAAGCACCTGCTTGCAAAGCTCAGATAGAAAGCATGTTCCTCTAACCAGCCCCTGGCTCCCAAGGGCTAACCATCCTTCAGATGTGGCAGGGTGGGAGGGGCACTGTGAGCCTGTCACCACTGAGACCTGCCTCTGCTGAGCGTGGCTGGGAGCGGGGGTTAGATAAGCACCTTTGCAGATTAGTGTACACCCCTGCTACTCCCAGCCACCCTCCTCTCACCTCCTGCTTACCTGACTGGTGCTCCCTGCACCCACAGCCATCCTGTCCAATATTCCAGGCTTCTAGGGGAATGGTTCTTAGCCATCGCCAACTTGACCTCAAGCCTAACCTGTCTGTGACTTCCAGTTATGCAGCTCAGAGCCCCTGATCTGGAATTCAGAGTCAGTCCAGGGCCAGCCCTGACCTGTGTTAGCAGGGTAGCTTTGGTGAGTCTCCAAATACTCTGTGTGTCTTCTGCCCCACCCACTACAGAAGTCACCTCGCTGGACAGGACTGTGCAACCAAGCCTCTACTCTACTGAGGGTCTCTGGCTTATTTAGAACTCTTATGTTCCTCTGGTGCAGCCACTGCACAGACCCAACTTTGTGAAGCTCTGGCCACAGCCTTTCCCTGGCCTAGGCTGTTATCTTCTCTTGTGCTGCTAACAGCAGCCTGGTTCTATGCACTCTGCGCCAAAGTCATTTCTCTGCTCTGGCTTTTCACTGATCTCAGGTGTGCCTCCATGTCCTTCCTAGCTCAGCCCCTGCCTTTCTCTCTGAGCAGTGCAAACTCTGACGTTAAATGGATTAATTCCCAACCCCTACTGTAACCCATCTGTGTGACCTTTGGAAAGAAACCTAACCTCTCTAGGCCCCCTTCTTATTATCTGTACAATGATAATCAAGCAAACTACTTAAAGACGTGAGGATTAGAATAATTCATGACGTGAGTAGTGCCTGGCTTGTAGGAATTGTCACAAAAATCTTAACTCCTATTTTTCATGAGTACTATTATTTTCTGGCCTCACGCAAATGTCATTTGCACATATCTTGCTGTGTAAAATGGAAAATTGGGGGCACTTAGAAAAGTCTGGGTCAGCTTGCCCAGGGAAACAATGTAGCGTTATACCCAGAAAAGTAAGCTATGGCTTCATAGAGAAAACTGAGGGAGTTAAGAAAAGTTATGTGAGCAGAGACATCCAGGGACATATGTGCTTTGTGGGCTTGTGAGTAGAACAGAATTTGTTTGGACAGCTAGATCAGGCAGAGACCACAGAGGCCTTTGAGCCCTGGGTAGAGGGTTTCCATCTCATCCTCTAGGCAATAGGGAGCCACTGAAGGTTGTTGAAGCGGGAAAGGAAGGTCGGGCTCTTGGCTCAGAGCAGTCAAATGTGCTTAACACCCAGAGAGAACTCAGCTCTTGCCACAGACCCAATCGATTCCAAGCACAGTTGTGAATTTTCTTGTACTCTGGAAGCCTGAGATGAGGCATCCACAGCATTGGTTACTGTGGAGGCTGCCGGGTAGGACTGGACCCATCTTCTCTCCCAAGTTTTGTCGGCTGCCAGCCAACTATGCTGCCCGTAGACCTGTAGATACCCATTCCAATCCCTTTTCCCCTCCTCACAAGGCCATCTCTATGTATCAGTGTAATGGTTTAATTGTCAACTTGACAGTTTAGAGTCACTGGGAGGAGAGTCCCAAAGAGCGAGTGTCTAGATCAGATTGGCCTGTGGGCGTGTCTGTGTGGGATTGTCTCCACTGTGTTAGTGGAGGTGAAAAGACCTGCCCATTTGGCTCTAGGCTGGATACTGTGAGCTTCCATACATTCACCTCCTTCTGCTCCAGACCATGGGTGTAACCAGCAGCTCCAAGTTCCTGCCTTGGCTTACCTGTCATATGGCATATAGCCTGGCATTGTGAGCTGAATAAACCCTTCCTTCTTTCCTTTTTTCCTTCCTTCCTTCCTTCCTTCCTTCCTTCCTTCCTTCCTTCCTTCCTTTCTCCTCCCACCCTCCGTCTCTATTTATTTTGGTTTTTCGAGACAGGGTTTCTCTGTGTAGCTTTGAAGCCTGTCCTGGAACTCACTCTGTAGACCGAGCTGGCTTCAAACTCACAGAGATCCATTTGCCTCTGCCTCCCGAGTGTGCCACTACCACCTGGCCCACTTTCTTTCTTAAAGTTGCTTTTGTTGGGGTGTCTTATCGCAGCAGCAGAAATGAAACTAGAACAATCAACACATCCTAGTCTCCCTCCGCTGTTCTGCCACCAGGCCCAGCACCTGCTCATTTTGATGCCCTTAACTTATGCAATATGGTCCCACTCACAGGTTTTGGGGGTTCGGCACATATGTATTTTGGAGCCACCATATAGAGGCAATGACACAGGCGATCTCTGTACATCAGTCTCCGACTCTGGCTCATGTGGAGAGCTGGGAACCACTGAGCTGCAACGGAGCTTCCTCGAGGAACGCTGCGCTTTGATAAGTCTCTAAACTGGACATGGCCCCCAGAAGCATCCTTCTATGTGTCTAGTGGAATAGGGCCTCTTTTCCCCAGCAAAGGTTAGCGCTTGCCCCACCCGCACCCACCCACCCACCCACCGACCGACCGACTGACCAGCAGGCCCCATAACGTGGTTGGAAACATGGTACCTTTAACTTTTATCAGCAGAGAGAATTTAGAGTCCTCTCATGGTTGGTTTTTTGCTCTATAGTCAGTAGCTGAATTTGCCCTAATGGGATTCTAATGTTTTTGAAAGCCAATTTAGTAATCTTTGTATTTTTGGTGGATTGTGAAAGGCTGATCAGTTATTTATATCTGTATACACATGCGCGGCGGCAAATGGCAGACTTGAAATGGCAGACATGAAAGCTCATGTACCATTAATATCTGTACTATGTTAACAGAGGGATACAGTCAACTCTCAAAACCTCTGTAGACACACATGCACGCATGCACACACACACACACACACATGTCTGTCACTCTGTGTCATCAGCTGTAGGCTATTTCCATTTATTAACATTTCAGTGAATAGTTCTCTACTATATCATATCAAATAAGTAATAAATCTATCATCGAGCTGTTTAATTAAAAACAATGAGACTTTGAAGACATAGAATACAATTAAATATACTGGGGTGTATGTGATTTAATCTTTTGTGGGTGACTTGGGATCTTGCAGACCCTAAGGGGCTTCGTGATGCATATAAATAATCCTCTTCCTATGTGGAAGCTCTATTGGAAAGAAATCCCCTACTGGAAGCCAGCCAGGCACAGCAGCCTCCCCTGTAGCGGGATCCTCGCATTTACCTGGAAATGGTTTCTATCTATCCCTGGAGGACACAGATCTGTGAGTATGTTTGTCCTTGGCATCAAATGCTGCTGGCAGCTGGTGTGAAATCCTCCGTTTTTTTTCCAGTTCCCTTTAATTTCTGCAACAGACAGGAATACCCAGGAGGGTGTTAATATGGCTTTAACACCTTTCCTTAATGCTAATCTTTCTTCTCTACAAAGAATTCTACCCAGGACTCATTCATGAATTCAACTTGTGTTTATGAAGCAAGTCCCCACGAGGAATGGTAAAACCAGAAAGTTGGGAACAGCAAAGGGGGCAGTCAAATGTGTTTCAGGAAGCATAATGTGTATTCAAACACTGTCTTAAGAGGACTTATGCATTCAAACCGCCCTATCATTGACTCCCTTTCCTATGCAATCACCTTCACCCTGAATGGCACACAGAGATATAATTCAGAATTAAAATTAATATTGGAGAGAATGAGATAAAAATAGGCTCTGAGTATCATTTTAGAAGAAAAGTTAAAAGAACCATTACATCAAGACTAGTCTTTTTTTCTGATTTTAAAGCATTTATGAAGCAATTTATTTCCCATACTGGAAAAAAAGATCAATAGGATAAAGTAGAAAATATGGACGTGAACTCAGCCGTACCTGGAAATGCAGTGGTTGGGAGAGTGGATGTAAATCATTGGGCCAACGGTGGCTTATCCAGTACATAGTGACACATTTGACTGGGTACTTTGGAAAAATTAAAAAATATGATTTCCAGTTCCTTCTAGATAGATCACAGTTTTAATATTGATAACAAAACTAAAAATACCATCAGAAACATGCTTAACTTTTAGTAATCTTGCCTAAGGGAAGCTCTCTCTTCTTAGGTTCATGTGTGTATGTATGTGTCAGGGTTTATATGTACATGTCTGTGCATGCATATAGAGGCCCGAGGTTGATGCTGCACCTCTTCCTCAGACACTCTTCCACTTATTCTTTGAAGCACGGTTTCTCCATCCATCAAAACCAGAGCTCACTAACGTGACTAGTCTCCCTAGCCAGCTTGCTCCTGAAACCCCATCTCTGTCTTCCAAGGCTGGAAGGCCCCTGTACCTACTCAGCATTTACATGGATTCTGGCAATCTGAACATCAGTACCTTTTGCTCACCTGGCAAGTGTCTTGACCACTGATTCGTCTCGCTACAGAGGAAGCACTTTCTAAACACAACCATAAACCAATAGAGAAAAGATTGAATGTGTTAAGTTGAATGGAAACATTCCTGGTTGGATACTATAAACACACTACAAGGACAGGTGGGAAACTGATAAGGGCTTGTGCAGGACATGTGGCAGCAAAGGTATGATTTCTTAATTGATGTGTGATTCTTCTCTGTAGGCTGTGAATACCATTGGTTAATAAAGAAACTGTCTTGGGCCTGCACAGGGCAGAACAGAGGTAGGTGCAAAAAACTAAACCAAATGCTGGGAGAAAGAAGGCAGAGTGAGGAGACGCTATGGAGCCACCAGAGGAGAAAGACGCAAGCTGCTAGCCAGAACCTTGCCAGTAGGCTGTGAGCCTCGTGGTAAAATATAAAATAAAAGATATGGGTTAATTTAAGAGATAAAAGTGAGGTAGAAATATGCATAAGCTATTGGCCAAACAGTATTGCAAGTAATATAGTTTCTGTGTGGTTATTTTGGGACTCTGGACAGCCGGGAACAAACAAGCAGTCTCCTACAACACTTAATATGTAAAGAATTTTTCTATCAGTGAGAATGGGTTTCTATTTACTGATTTAGGAAAACAGATGCTAATGACTATAGGTAACATTCTTTTACTTAAAAGTATATGAAATGAAATGAAATGAGATACTGCCTTCTAGTTTTCACATTGGTTAAGCATGGTTCACACACACATAGACTTTTCATGATGTTTTGCAGAGTTGTACATGCATGGTGTTTTGTGTACTCATTAGGCTGAGCTAGTCCCTCTGGCTAGATTCTGTGCTCTGTGAGGGCAAGAACCATCAGACCTTAATCCCCTGGAGAGTCTGTACATTGTTTGGGTTTAATAAATGTTGATGAGTGGGTGGGTGGGTAAGTATGGACAGAAAGATCTTACATAAGAAACTAGTAATAAACTCACTTGGGAGAGTGGGATAGGCACAGGGAAAGAAGAGGGTCTGTCTGTCTACGCTTTTCTACGCTGTTTAGGTTTTTCAGATGGCCACATACAACCTCATAATCATTGTTTTGAAAACAGTCTAGGTGTTTTAAGTTAATCTTACAATGGGAGCAAAAAGGTAAAGGGACATCTAAGAAAAAGGATGCCAACTGTGACTGACCCTACTATCTCAGCATCTTTGGAGGGAAAGGGAAACTCATCCTAGGATGAAGGTCATTAGAAAGCCCTGAGGGCACAGGGATCGTGTCAGGGGTCCCTCTCAGCCAAATCCAGGGGCTGGTTGAGCTGTGAAGGTGAAGATAGATGAAGATATCTTGAGATCGCTCTTAAGATATGTGTTGAGAGCCTAGAGAAACCAAAAAGGTCAAGTTAAGACATCTGCTGAGCCAAAGGAGCCCACAGGCAGCATTCGAGTCTGAGACAGCTGAGTGACAGAGAGCAGTATGGCTATTGCATTGCTCTGAGCTTGCTGGCAGCCTGATCTCCCACAGTCTTTCTAACCAGAATGCCATTCACAAACCTTGCCCTCATGTAGATATGAAATGAGACAGCAGAACTCGCTGTCTGGGAAGTCACTAGCCCCAATGATATATAGAAATTCAACAAGGCACTCTGACTCCTCCTTGGTCCATCCCTACCAACTCCATTGAAATTCTGTTCTACCTGTTGATCCAGCAATAACCACTTTCATATGGTCACCATAACTCATCTGTTTTCTTGCCTTTATGCATTTCCCTAACCCATGCACTTCCCCTAATAAACAAGGAATTATGTTTTTTAAAAAAAAACTTTTATTTACTCTCTTTCTCTGTGAAGCATACCATTCAAGTGGAATATCCAGGTCCTATTTATACCATCCACATAACATGTAGACTTCTTTTACAGCACCCAAAGCACCTATGGGCATGTATACCCTTGCCACCTCATGAACTATGTAGAAAAAGACTGCTCATTTGTTTCCCAGCCACCCAGACCTGAATAACCACACAGAAACTATATCAATTACAACATTGTTTGGCCAATAGCTTAGGCATATCCCTAGCTAGCTCTTACATCTTCAATTAGCCCATTTCTATTAATTTGTGTATCACCATGAGGCTGTGACCTATCGGTAAGGTTCCAGTGTCCTTCTCCTTCGGCACCTACACGATATCTGCCTGACTCGCCTTCTTTCTTCCAGCATTCAGTTTAGTTTTCCCTGCCTAGCTCTATTCTGCCCTGCCATAGGCCAAAGCAATTTCTTTGTTAACCAATGGCAATAAAATGTATTCATAGCATACAGAGGGGAATCCCACATCAGAACTGAGCTTTTAACCTTTGGCTTCTTGCTCCTGTAGTTAGTATTCTCATTATGTCATCAGTGTTAGAGCCACACTGACATACCATTGTCTCTGTACCTGGCCTCTTATACAATGTCTTCAGAACAACATAGCAGCCACTGTAAAGTCCCATCTCTGTGAGCTTGTAGCTCACAGAGGGAAGGACAGCTCGTGGGGGTCACCTTGGGCCACTTCCTGCCTGTGACTCCATCCTACCTGTCCTGCCTCTCTGTCTCTGCTTAGAGCAGTCACTGCTAAGCTTCTCAATGTCTTGCTGGCTGTCTGGACTGAAATCTCTTCCAAAAGCAGGGCCTGCATGTGTGTGGCATCTGGAGTCAGGCTCAGAACAATAACCTTGAACTTGCTAGACCAATGTAAGTGGAGATGGAGGCAGGGAGAAAGCAATAGAAATCCAATGTCAGACCACAGTTTCTAGGAATTGGGCTGTGAACAGAGAAGCCTAGCACCCTGGAGGTGAAGGTTTAGAATGTGGCCAGTGACCAAAGTCCTCCATTATCCACCTCTGGCTGTCTGCTTGCCACCTCTGAAACCCTCGGCTCCAGGCACTTCCCCCACATGCAGAGCACCTGCCTCTGAGCCTTTGTTTCCCACGGACTGTCCTCCAACCACAATTATAATGATAATAACAGCTGCTATTATTGTGCTATTTATAGAGAGCAAGCTGCATTTCATTAATTTAATCTTCCAGTGGCCCCATAAGGGTTATACTAGAATGTTCTCCATTATTCTGTAGTATTCCCAAGGAGGCCTGTACTTAAGGGGAGGCTAAGTAAATGCATCAGTGTTGTGGGCCAAAGCGGCCTCCAGAACTCAGAACTCATGCTCTTTGAACTGCTCTGAGGCGTCCCATTCTAAAACCCCAGCTTGTATGGAGTCCCTAGGCAGCATGTGAAGCTCTGAGACTGCCTTGGGCTTGCCTCAGGGTTACTCCACAGGAACCCAAGGGATGCATGCTCTGCTCAGCTCTGTTTCTAGGGTATCCCAGCTAGTGGAGGTCTGTCTTCACAAATGAGCCTGAGGCCTCAGAAGCCCTGTGCTCAGCATTCGTGTTTCAGAAGGTTACCACGCCCTTCCTTATGACACCACACCCACATTTCTAGAAAGACTCTTCATTTAGGTTTCCTCCACTCTCATTCTTAAGGGCCTTGGGTCCAACATTTTTAAGAAAGATCTCTGAAAAGGAAATCCATTCCTGCGCAAAATGTGAGCTAGGAACTGTGCTCATACTACCAGGGAAGGGCCTGCTTTTCATAGACTGTGGGTTCATGAAGCCAGCCCTAAATCTTCTTCCTGCTGCCAAGCCTAAAAAAATAAATAAAGAAAGAAAAACAAAACAAAAAACCAGGGGCTCCAAGCTGGTGGAATGGCGGGGGCAGGGGGGAGCTCTGGTATTTTTTTTCTTTTTTTTTTTGTTCATAAATTCACAGTAAAAGAGAGCCTTCTGGCAGTGACTGGGTTATTGACTTTCCTAAATCTTTAGCTCCAAAGAACTTCATTTACTTACTTTATTAGCAAACATTTATTGACTCCATTCTCTGTGCCAGGTTGTCTCTATATATTATCTCCTTCCTGCCTCTCTGCCAGCCATGAGGCCGACTATCGAAACACTGCAGAGGGAGGGGCAGGCTTAGAGGAACCAAGTGGAAGAAGGCAAAGTGGGCCTTCTTTCTTCTTTGGTAAAATGGAGTCTGGACCCTTACTTTCAGCTTCTCGCCTACTTAATGGAAGATGGAGTCCAGGTTGGCATCAGGGTCAGTACAGTCAACTCTCCTTGCCAGCCAGAGGCAGATGAGACAGAGACCAAGTCTGTGCCCAGAGCCCCAGGCCTTTGGAGTCACCACCCCCCCAGCATGGTACATGCATCTCCTGATTCTGGCTTCTTCTGTTGCAACATCATAACTTTTGGCTACTCACATAAAATACCAAAACAGACAAACTGTAGTCATAGAGTATCAAGCCACCATAAGTGCTAAAAATGAAAAGGATGTTGAGTATTATTGCTACAGTTCAAAGGTCGTAGGAATCCAGAGAGTTCTATACTGTCACCTCATGGTGCCTTAAAAGGATAGGAGAGAAAGATAGAGAGAGAGTGTGTGTGTTTCCTAATCTAGTGTAGCTGTGAGAATTCAAATACATTTTAATCTAAACATAGAAAGTGCTTGGCACAGTGTCCAACCGAGTTGGTCCTCAGTAAGTTTGGCTGGCCTCCTCCTCCATCATCACCCATCACCAGTGTCATTCCTGAGGGTGAGTGGCTGAAGCTTGGGGGATGGCGAGCATGGTGTTTCTCCTCATGGGGAAATACATCCTTGACCCACATCTAGTGATAAAATAGAGGAAGGCGGGGCACTCTGTTTGCCACAGGGCTGTGCTGTGACCTCAAAATGGAAGCAGGCTGAGACAGCCTCATAGCCCCCAAGACAGATGAGGTGCTGGACATGTTGTATCCAAGATTCTACGTAGAACAATGCTTGGTTTACGTTCTGAGTGACCCGACCGAAAGATTCTCTTTCTCCAGTCACGCAAGACTTTGGAAAGATGACCCTCAAGACTGAATCCAGAGAGTAAACGGATGAGACTTCATGCTTGGTAGGGCAGAGTATCGATGAGGTTCTGACACTGGAGGCCAGAGGTTCTCCATACGTTATTATGTATAAATCATCACAGTCAATCCACAGCAACCACTGTTAACTGCTCTCTGCAGCTAAGGAAACTGCCTGGACATTGAAGAAGTTTTCTCCACATTGAGAGGGAACTCAGCTCTGTTCCCTTTGGCCTTTCTGCACCTCAGCATCGGTTGTGAGCAGAAACCTTGATGGGTGTGAATTCTACACTCACAGACATGAATTGATCATATTTTTTAATTTTCAATAGTTCAATATGTATTTCAAATACTATTTGGTTAAATACCTAGGAGTAAAATGGATGGATCTTAATGGGACGATTTTTTTTTCTTTTTATTGATTCTTTGTGGATTTCACACCATGCATCCCACTCATCTCTTTGTCCCCTTGCTTCTGCCTTCTGATCTTACAATCTCTCCCCCAAAACAAAATTTAAAAGTAAAGCCAAGAAAAAAAAATCTGCGAGGAAGCTGGAGTGTGGCCCAGTGAGTCACACAGTATACCCTTTAGTCCATCCATCTTCACTTGTAAGTGTTCAATGCAATGAGTCATTAGCCTGGTTCTGGTTCAAGGCCTCTGGCTTCTACTACACTCTCAGTACTGAGCCCTCACTGGGACTCTTCCTAGACATCCTGTTGTCGCCATGTGACACGGAGATCCTGCAACTTTGGATCTGCAGGTCCGGCCCCTCCACATGCATCAACAGTTCATAGACGGGGTGAATGTTGGGGTGGGCTAACTCATAGCCCTGGCTCTGGACCTAGGGAGTAGCTGGATTGGTCAGCCTGCCAGCTCTCCCTCATTGTGAGTTCTCCAGCATTGCCCCCTGCTAGCTCACCCAATATGGCAGAGAACAAGGAGTGGGGATGCTCTCCGGCTCGTACACCCTCAGGTCTGGCTCGCCCACGCTCACACCACCAGGGCCAGCTCTGCTGTTTTGCCCAGGGGACGTGCAGGGCCCCCTCTCCAGATTGCTACACTTGGTGAAAGGGCAAGGCCAGCTCTTTCATTCGCATGCCCCCCAACCCAGATTTCCCGTCTGGCCTGTGACAGGAAGCAAGGGGTGGTGGACACATTTCCCTTATCCTTGCCACCCTAGGGAGGGGGTGGGGTCAGAGGCAGCCATCTAACTCTCAGGCCCATAGGCCCAGCTTACCTGTGCTCTTGATAGTATTTTAATGAGCCATTAGCCCTTTTTGAGGATTTGAATGCACTCCTTCAGCCAAATGAAAAATATACCAACCCACTACAGAGTCTCACAAAGACAGATTCCTCAGGTGCTGTGGGATGGGTGTGTGCATGCGTGTGCCCGTGCACGTGCACTGGTGTGTTGGCAGAGGTTTCTTTGTCCCACCAGGTCCCACATCTGTTTAGTGCCAAAGAATCACACAGAAGTCTACATTAATTATAAACTGGTTGGCCTAGTAGCTCAAGCTTCTTATTAACTCTTATAACTTATATCAGCCCATAACTATTATCTGTGTTAGCCACATGGCTTGGTACCTTTCTTGGTGAGACAGTCACATCTTGCTTGCTCTGTGTCTGGTTTCCTCTGTGTCTGGATAATGACAGACAACTGAAACTTTCCTCTTCCTATAATTCTCATTGCCATGCCTCTACTTCCTGCCTGGTTGCCGTCAGCCTGCCTATACTTCCTGCCTGGCTACTGGCCAATCAGCATTTATTTAAAATATAGTGACAGGGTACAGACCATTGTCTGTACTGGTGAGTGTGCAAGTGTGTATAGTCTGTAAGCCAATGTCAGCAGTCTTCCTCCATCAATTGTAAATGGAGATTGTCACTTACTGATAAGGTTCTGGTACCTTTCTCCTTTGAAAGCTACATGGCCTCTGCCTGACTCTACCTTCTTTCTCCCAGCATTCAGTTTAGTTTTCCTGCCTACCTATAGTCTTCCCTGCCATAGGTCAAAGCAGTTTCTTTATTAACCAATGGGAATAAAACATATTCACAGCATACAGAGGGACATCCCATATCATCTCCCCTTTTCTGTTTAAACAAAAAGGAAGGTTTTAACTTTAACATAGTAAAATTACATATATCAAGCAATAATTAGAGTTACAATATTTCTTTGCGAGTCTAAAGTTTCATATCTAATGTATCTTTTATCATAACTAAGGAAAACTATAGCTATCTATTCATTAACTCCATCAGAGACCCCAGAAGAATATAATATTAGCTAAGAAAACAGGAAGTACATTGTAAGCAACTTCCAAAATTCTAAAATTGACAGAGACATATAGCTGCCTGGGCAGTCCCACTCAAAGTTCTTCTGTAACATTGGAGCATCCATCTTCAGCCTACAGGCCCATAGTATCCAGGAGACTTTTCCATGAAGCAGGAAATTTGAAAGACTGTTTTGCAGTTTGTCAGTCACTTTCTTCTGTGTCCGACAGAATGTCTTGCAGACTCTTTCATGAACCAGGAACCCTGAAGGACTGTTTCCCCTTCTTTTGGCAAGTTCAGCAGTCATTTTTCTGCAGGTCCTGCATATCCACTTTATATAGCATACCGTCAGGCAGTCCAGGCAAGGCTGGCAAACTCCATAAGGAATCTCTTCAATGCCCATCGTCCTCTTGAAGAAGATTGGTGCTGCCAGAAGCAGACATGTCTCACTGTTGAGAAAAGTCTAAAGGCTTAAAACATTTTAAATGCCATATTCTGTAAGTCATTGAAAGGTTTGAGGAATACCTCTCCATCTGAAATATATCTCTGTACATCTAGAAAATCTAACTGACATGACTAGTTTGACTATTACAGATGACTATTAATCTATAACTTCTAATTGTACATTGCATTTTTAAATGAGTTGTATAAACATAATACCCTAAACAAGAATAGAAATATACATATAACAAAATTAATCTTAAGTTTATATCAATAAATCGAAGTCCATACCAGTATATGTTATTCAGTTCTATATCATATCCCCCCATCTTTTCAGAAAAGATTTACTGTGACCATTAACCACTTTAAATGAAAACAAGCATTTATAAACAACATTTGGGAATTTGGGGCACATTGGGTTCCAAAATGAAGCATGATTAACAAAAACCTCAGAGAGAGAAATTAGGGTTCAACCTGAAGATCTGAAAAGCAAAACAGCCAGCCACTGGCTCTTACCCCTACCTCAGTCAGAAATGGCGATCCTGCCTCCAGGAATCTCAGAATGAGACTGTGTCTGAGAGCTGTTTCCTCCCACTTTATAATCTGCTTGAGTTCTGGGATTAAAAGTGTGCACCATTGGAATTAAGGGCCTGCACTGCCCAGTTTCTATGGCAACTAGGGTGACTACTGGGATTAGAGGTGTGTGTCACCAACTGCCTGGCTGTAAGGCTGACCAGTGGGGCTGTTTTACTCTCCCAATCCCCAGGAAAGGTTTATTTATTAAAATGCAATTGAAATGCCACAACAATCAATCACAACCTTATTTTTTTAGACAAGGTCTCTCCCTGAACCTAAGACTCACAAATTTGGCAAGTGTGACAGGCTAACAAGACCCTGTCTCTATCCCACCTCCCTCCAAGGCTAGGGTTGCAGGTGCATGCTACTACATCTGGCTTTTATGTCATCTTTTCAGTTCCTCACGAGTACAGCAAATATTTGACTGGCTGAGCCATCTCCCCCACCTGCCTCCAAACTACAATTTTGAATTTGGGTCTTAATCACCAAGCCATTCTGCCCTCAGCTGCAATAATGACATATGATGCTCTGACCTTCGTACTCACCTAGATACTCTCTAACATTAGAAAAGGGTCATTATTTCAGTTTATAAAGTCTTATGTGTGGCTTTCATGAGAATGCCCCCTGTAGGCTCATACGAAGTGGTCTAATAAGGAGGTGTGGCCTTGTTGGAGGAAATGTGTCAGTGGGATTGGATTTTGAGATTTCAGAAGCCAAAGCCAGGCCCAGTGGCTCTCTTTCTCTTCCTGCTGCCTGCCAATCCTATCTGGATGTAGAATTTTTGGCTCCTCCAGTACCGTGTCTGTCTGCACACCTCAATGCTTTCTACCATGACAATAACTGACTAAACCCCAATTAAATGTTTTCCTTTATAAGAGTTGCCATGGTTGCCGGGCAGTGGTGACATGCATCTTTAATCTCAGCACTTGGGAGGTAGAGGCAAGCAGATCTCAGTGAGTTTGAGGCCAGCCTAGTCTACAAAGCAAGGACCAGAACAGCCAAACAGCCAATACTGTTACACAGAGAAACCCTGCCTCAAAACAACAACAACAACAAAAAGAGTTACCATGGTCATGGTGTCTCTTCACAGCAGTAAAATCCTAACTAAGACACCCTATATGGAGTTCTCAAAAAGAAAAGCTTAATATTATAATCTTGGCATAATAGATCAATTATACGTTTTATAAATCTCTGTCATCTAGTTCTTAAAGCACTTTTGAATAAATGACATTTCCACATTTGAATTTCATAACTCTCCAAAAGGACAGGAAGGGGCATTGTTCATCTGCATGTTGAAATATGAAGAAGCCCCAAGGCAGGGTGTTGTGTGCTGATTTCATCTCAGGGCCACATGTGAAAGACCTTTCTGCTTAGCACATGAAAGATAGCCTACAAGATCTCATTTCACTCCCCTCCCCTGAAGCCCCAGGGAAAAGGAGAAACCAGTGCTCTGCCCCACCTTCCCATTTCTGGACACTGAGGTCCAGAGAGGTTCTGTTTCCAGTCCAAGATCAAGCACAGTAAGCATCAGGCTAGGGTGAGGCTCAGGGTTCCAGACTAAGTTCCCTTGTCCTATGCCTGTGGATCCCTGTGGAGCATCATTTGGGCTGCAGATGTGGGATAATGCACAATCAGGGATGACAACCATGCGATCAAGTCCCTAGGAACACCTGAAGAATTGTATGATACTCCACTGTCCCTCCTCCCTCATGTTCAGGACCTCACTCTTGGCTGTTTATGCCCCCTGATCCTGCCCTCCACCCCATTGCAAGTGAGGAGTCCGTGAAACTTACCTCAGTTCCTAGCGTGGGTCCTGATTTTCCGGTACCATTTGTAGTGACCTTTTCAAGGCGGTAGGAAGTCCCTGCGCTAGAGTCACAGAGACATCAGGGACCTCAGTGAGGGGTAGACCCAAGATTCATTGTCATGGCAACAGCTGCTTGGTCTGGCCTCTGACTTCACAGGTCATATGAGGGAGGGAGGAAGAAGAGGACTTAGAACATCACTGCCTGTGTCCAGTAGGAGGGTGTGAGAGAGGCAGAAGGGTCCCTTGCATAGTGGGCATCCCTCTGAAGGTCTGATCTTCCCTGAAGATCCAGTGAATAGTGAGGCTGGGTTGGCCTGCCTGCCAGGCTGTGGTGTTCCAACTCCTTAGTGGCTCCTCAGAGCTCTTGAGGGGCTACAGCCATCAGGTTTTTTTTTTTATTGTTGATAATGCACAGAAGAGAAGGGAAAAACAAAAACAGGCTACATCACACAATAAGGGCAGGCAGTTTTCTGTGGATGACTTCCGAAGGCAAACATGAAAAGCATATTGTTGTGCTCTGGGCTGTGATACAAAGTGCATTCTTCGGAGCTACAAAGTGTTTGACAAATAGGCAGTTGGAAACAGTCTTTAATGGAAATTTATCATTTCCGGACTATACGGATATTAAAATCGAGTGGGCATTTGTATCCTTTAGCCACTGTTATCATTCATTCAAAACAATGTTTATTCTAGCCTTCTCCCTGGTCTCAGCCAGCATAATGAGTGGCAGGATAAGGGTGGGGCTGCTGAGATCTGTGATTTGAGCAGGATGAGGAATGAAGTTGAGCTGTTGGCTTCGCGCTCTGCTCCCTCTCCCTCTGCCAGTTGATTTCCAGCATTCGGCACCTGTACATCGATCTTGCTTTATTGTCCCCAGGTTATTTTGTGAGCTTCTCTCTCTCTCCTCTCTTCTCTCTCTCTCTCCCTTTCTCCCTCTCTCTCTCCTCTCTCTTCTCTCTTCTCTCTCTCTTCTCCCCCTCTCTCTCCTCTCTTCTCTCTCCTCTTTCTCTCTCCTCTCTCCCCTTCTCTATTTGGCTGGGGTGTACCACTGTGTGTGTTTCTCTCACCTTCCTTAGATGAGCTGGCTAGCCAGGGCATGTTTTGCTCACGATAAAGGCAGAGCTCAAGATAGCAAGGTTCAATGTCACAAGCACTTTTCAGGGCTGATTCTGTCCATCTGTTAACATGGCCTTGATCAAAGTAAGTCAATTAATCAGCCTTGAAATTCAAGAAGCAGCAACACACTGTCTTTCCTGGGGAGGCTAGGGATAGGTAAATGCTTCTGGGTCAGCCACATAGCTATATTTTAGGTTGTCACTAAAGGTTTACAGAGCTGAATGGGAGAGAAGAGTGTTGCATTCTGAGGACTTCTGTAGGCATTCATTGTACAAGGAACAGAAGTCCTAGGGACTTTCCCTGAACCCCGCTCCCAAATGCATCTCTACAGAGAAACCCCAAAGCCTTGCCTTATAGATCACAGCCTGTCTACAACAGTTGTATCTACTGAACCAATGAAGGAAGTCCTCAGAGGCCACCACTAGCAGGGACTGCCCCCAACCCAGAATGCTTGCCTGTCTCTGGGAGAGATGATAAAAATCTCTGGGTTCAGGTGAAGCATCTCTCAGTGGACAGATTCATTACCAGGTCAGGGAATGATTCGGTTTCATTCATGTAATGTCCAGACAAATGTTCACATGTTTGTTAAACTCAAGATCCGTGTCTAAAAGGGATCCCAGACTGTAGATGCAGTTCAATTGGTTTCTGTGTGTCTAGCATGGGTAGAGCCCAGGGTTTTATCCCTAGCACCAAATAAACTAGAAGTGGTTGTACACACCTGTAATCCCAGCACTCAGGAGCCAGAGGCAGGAGGATTAGGCATTTAAGGTCATCCTTGGCTATATAACGAGTTTGGGGCTAGCCTGAGCTTTGTATGCTATTCTGCCTCAAAAGGCATTAGAAGTTCAGAGTGTGGGTTTCCCCTCTCAGCTTCTGACATTTGGGGGTTTGTTTCCTCTCCTTTGGTGAATTGAAAAGTAACAATTTATTCTTCTCTGTGTCTCCACCACAGGTGTGCTGAGCTTACCAGAGAGCCTGAACCTGCACCGAGACCCACAGCGGCCCAGCAAGCCAGGAGAGCTACCCATGTTCAGCCAGTCAGAGCTGAGGACCATTGAACAGTCCCTGCTGGCCACCCGCGTGGGCAGTATCGCTGAGCTCAGTAAGTAGAAACCAGTTCATCAGACTGGTGCCCTTGACACTTAGCCTCTCTGCATTCATGGTGACATGCCAGTCTTTCATGCCACAGGTGCCCATGCTGACCTGACCAGTGCACCTTTATTGCATGCTTGCTGTGTGTGCAAAACAGTACTGGTAAAAATGGAAAGATGAGGACTCTAGAGAAAGGAGGCCTGGTAAATCTCCCAGCTCTGCCATTACTGCAGGAGAAATCCATTCCTCATCTGCCCTGAGCCTCAGTTTCCTTTTTGATTAGATCGAAGAAATAATCTCAGCCGACACAGGGTATGGTTCTGGTATGGGAACACACAGATGCCTGTCTCAGGTCTTGGCACCCTGCTTGCTGCCGGCAATATGCATGTTTTCTAAACGGTGCCCATTGTTGATGTCTACAACAGCATCTGTTGAGCACGCATGTCAGAGTGGCTCTCTGTTCTGTTCAGAACACTCCACTGGTTCCTCTCTGACACACAGGATAAGCCAAAGACCTCAGAACTGCTGTCAGGCCTGCTACCCTGGCCCTTTGTTCTCCCTTTGATCCACTCTGCTCCTTGGTCGTAAAAGGGAAACCCTCAGGACCTTTGCACTGACTGTTCCACCAGCCAAAAAAAAAAAAAAAAAAAAAAAAAAAAAAAAGCTAGCTCTCCATGCCTTTCTTTCTCACCACTATGAAACAATAACTCTTTAAGGACCTCTTGTCTTACTTCAGGCTATTAAAACAAAACAGTTGACTACACAGGGTAGCTCAAAAGATATGCCTTTAGGGCTGGAGAGATGGCTTAACAGTTAAGGGCACTTACTGTGAGACAATGGTCTTGTACCCTGTAAAGATTTGTCACTTGTATGGGTTTAATAAAACACTGGTTGGCCAGTAGCCTTGCAGGAAGTAGAGGCAGGACAACCAGAACAGGAGAATTATGGGAAGAGGAAAGGCTCAATCTACAGTTGTCACCCAGACCCAGAGGAAGCAAGATGAGAATGCCTCACTGATAAAGGTACCAAGCCACGTGGCTAACACAGACAAGAATTATGGGCTAATTTAAGATGTAAGAGTTAGTTAATAAGAAGCCTGAACTAGTAGGCCAACCAGTTTATAATTAATGTAGACCTCTGTGTGTTTCTTTGGGACTGAACGGCTGTGGCACTGGGCAGGACAGAAACCTCTATCAGGAGGCACTTGCTGTTCTTGCAGAAGATTCTAATTTGGTTCCCAACACCCACGTTGGGAGGGTCACATCTACCTGTAACTCTAGCTCCAGAAATTCGATTACCTCTTCTGGCCTTCAAGGGTGCCCTCACACATGTGTAAATACACAGAGACAGGGATACCCTCACACACGTATGTTCACACAGAGACAGGGATACCCTCACATACATGTGCATACACGAAGGCAGAGATACCCTCACACATGTGGACATACATGGAGACAGGAATACCCTCACACACATGTGTTTACACAGAGACAGGGATACCCTCACACACATGTGTTTACACAGAGGCAGAGATACCTTCACACACATGTGCATACACAGAGGCAGAGATACCTTCACACACGTATGTCCACACAGAGGCAGGGATACCCTCACACATGTGTGCATACACGGAGGCAAGGATACCCTCACACACATATGTATACACAGAGGCAGGGATACCCTCACACATGTGTGCATACACGGAGGCAAGGATACCCTCACACACATATGTATACACAGAGGCAAGGATACCCTCACACACATATGTATACATAGAGGCAGGGATACCCTCACGTACATATGTCCACAGAGAGGCAGGGATACCCTCACATACAGGTGTGCATACACAGAAGCAGGGATACCCTCACACACATATGTCCACACAGAGGCAGGGATGCCCTCACACATGTGTGCAAGGATACCCTCACACACATATGTATACACAGAGGCAAGGATACCCTCACACACATATGTATACACAGAGGCAGGGATACCCTCACATACATATGTCCACAGAGAGGCAGGGATACCCTCACACAGGTGTGCATACACAGAGGCAGAGATATCCTTACACACGTATGTCCACACAGAGGCAGGGATGCCCTCACACACATCTGCTTACACAGAGGCAGGGATTAGGGAGAGAGAGAGTCATTTATTTCTCACAGTTCTTGAGGTTGAGAAATTCAAGGCCAGATATTCAGCTCCTGGTGAGGACTCTCTGCCTGGCTTGCAGTTAGTACCTTCTCACTCTGGGTAAGGGTCAGTCCTTCCTCTTCCTCTAAGACCCTGACGGCCCCACTCTCTTGGACTTGCCCAATCCTAAGCATCTGCCAAAGGCCCTACTTTCTCACAGTCTCACACTGAGGGCTGAGGCTTCATGTGTGAACTGCAGAAGACATAAGCATCCAGTCCATCAAGCCATAGTTACTTTCATCCCCATCACTCTTGAGTGTCATGCCCAGCAGTGACCATCCTACAGCATACTTCATTAATGTATCTGTGGTTCCATAGTCTCCTTATTGAGGCATAATGCACATGCCACTTACCTATATGCACAAATCAATCATTTCTAGTCTATTTAACAAGTTGTGCATGCATAACCATGGTCCGTTTTAGAACATTTTTATTACTCCAATTAAAAAGCCAGTACCCATAATAACCCCCTACCTCCCCTCTCCTAATCACACTCCACATTTCACTTTATTATTATTTTTTATTGTCTCTCTCCCTGCTGGAAGCTGTTTTCTCTTCCTGACAGTACAAATATTTTATTTGCTCACTGGCAGAACAATGTCAGATATGTGGTATATAATTGGGGCTGCAGGAAGGATGGAGTACAAAAGAAAGGAAAGAGGGACCCAAAAATATAAAGGAAATGAGGGAAGATGTGATGGTCAAGTTTGCTAGCTGACTTGATTAGATTTAAACATGCCCCGGGGAGGACCATTGGGTTGACTCTGTGGGCTCAGATGTTGCTGCCAAGCCTAATGACTCAAATTCCATCCTCAGGACAGACATGGTGAAAGAAGGGAACCCCCCCTCACTCCTCCAACTGTCCTCTGAC
Organism: Ondatra zibethicus; assembly: GCA_004026605.1. Taxonomy (NCBI): domain Eukaryota; kingdom Metazoa; phylum Chordata; class Mammalia; order Rodentia; family Cricetidae; genus Ondatra; species Ondatra zibethicus. Next base: position 221,720 of record PVIU01000802.1, read on the forward strand.
ACTCCCATGCATGCCTTGGAACATGCTCACACACATAATACACAATTAAATAGTGTAAAAAAAATAAGACATGTCTAAGAGACGTGTGTGTGTCTGGGTGTGACTGTGATGGTGTTTCCAGAGACAATGAGATCATGAAGGTTTGGTCTTAATGAGTGGATTCATCCCTTGAAGGATTCATAATAAGATAGCATTATTGGCAGGTAGCAAAAGGTAGGAGGCCAAGTTGGTGGAAGTAAATCACTGGGGTGTCCTTGGGGATATATATGTATGTCACACTGGCGTCTTCTGGTATGCCTCCCTCTCTCCATTTCCCACCACAAAGAAGCAAAGAACAACCTTTACCACACATGAGGTACCACGATTTTCTGCCCCAGCACATGAGGCCAAGAGAGGACCCAGGGTTTCAGAAAACTGAACCCTGTGAGCCAAAGCAAATCTTTCCTCTCTTGTTTCTTTCAGACATTCTGGCAGCGATGCAAAAACAACTCAGACAGAGGAATAGTCAAAGTTGGGGTGTCCCAGGTTGTATACCCCTAATTCAGGCTTGTGCTTTCCAGCCAGACCAACTCTATCCATTTATCTCTGTTTCTGTGATAATAGGCTCCTGTCTGGAGGAGTAAAGGTTTTACTTCATCTTCCACTTCCAGGTCACACCCATCACTGAGGGAAGTCCAGGGACACACTCAGGCAGGAGCCGGGAGGCAGGAACTGAAGCAGAGGGAGTGGAAGAGTGTAACTTGCTAGATTACTCCTCAACTCATGGTCAGCCTGCTTTCTTATATAACCCAAGGCTACCTGTCTGGGGATGGCACCACCCACCGTGTAGGCCTTCCCATGTCAATCAATCAACAGTCAGGACAGTTCCCCCACTGGCCAATGTGGTTTGAGAATGCCCCAGAAATCCCTCCACTGAGATCCTCTCTTTCCATGGGATTTCTTGCCTGCATCAAGTTGACAATAATACCTAACTAGGACACCAAGCAGAGGAAATTACCGCTGCATTTGCTCAAGACTCAGCTGAAGGGTAAACAGTTATCTATCTCTCAGTTCCCGGTGGAGCTGGAGTGTTGATTTCTGCATCACTAAACTGTGCAGAAACTGATACAGTGATTCCAGCAGTTCCTGAGCAGTGAGAAGCTTCTGGACCCAGAACCCACCCTGCACCTCCTCCCAGAGGAATCCCTGACCCGCCCAGGACATGGCCTCTTTGGGGGACGTGCTACATCTCTGTGATGGCAAGCCATGGGGGAGGGGAAGGCTGTCACCGCTCCCGTTCATTACTTTTCTTCCACTGTAACCAAGCAACCGTCTGACAGAAAAACTTAAGGGAAAGGGGTCTATTTGGGCTCGCAGTTTCAGAAGGTCCCTCCGCTGGCAGCTTGGTTCTGTGCTACTTGGCTAATTATAAGGCTTCACCCATCATGGCAGTGGGGGGCGGGGGGATGTATGTGGCCAAGGGCTCTTTTCCACCTCCATGAAAACAGAAAGCTTAGAGCAAGACAGGAAGAAATTTCTCAGGGGCATGAGACCCACAAGGAGCCATCTCCAAAGACTACTTGCTCCACCTAGGTTTCACCTCCTGGAGCTTCTAGAACCTTCCAAAATAGCACTGCCCAGCCAGGAGTCAAACCTCTGATAGATGAGCATTTTAAGTGAGGACCACCTCCTATGCAAACCGTAACAGTCATGCCTTCCTCGCCTCTGGGTAGGGAGGTTGGATTTCTATCCCTTTAAACCCTCTGAAGTCTACGATACTCCCAGTAACAACCTTCTGACTCCTGGTTGTGTGGTTGATCTTATGATTTTTAGTAGCATGGCTCTGTTGGCAGTCTGGTGAAGTCTAGAGACCCTGCCTTAGAACATTTTTAAGGCATAACATACAAGACTACAAAGCAAACCAAACCCTTTGCATTTAAAATATGGCATAGTCATGCAGTGATTTTTTTTAGATTTATTTTTTTATGTGTATGAATGTTTTGCCTACATGTTCATATGTACAACATGTGTGTAAAGTGCCCAAGGAGGCCAAAAGAGTATGTCAGATCCCCTGGAACTGGAGTTACAGATGGTTGTCATCCACCATGAGGGTGCTGGGAATCAAGCCCAGTTCTTCTGAAAGAGCAGGACGTGCTCTTAATGACAGAGTCTTCTCTCTAGCCCCATATTCTGTGCTTCTATTAGCCCACACTATGGCAGAATCTAGCAGTGAGGCTGATGACCACATAATTCTGGGGCTGTGATATTTATGGAATAAGATTCTGAGGTATCCACATGGAGGCAAGGGATGTTTGCATTTTAACACACTCCCCAGGGTTTCTTGGGCATGTGCCCAGGCCCCAAGCAGTACCCTTGGGAAGCATCACCAGAAGACAGAATACCACACATTTGGACCTTCTCATTCTTGGAAATGTCCTTGGCCTTCCAGCTGTAGAACCCAGCTATAGGGTTGGAACATGTCTGTGTATACATCGCTTGGGAAAAGGCCTCCACACCCCAAATACATTGTTCTGTATGGTATCAAAAGTTAGTGCCATGGCTCAGAAGATAGTTCAGTCACTAAAGTGCTTCTAAAGCAGGTGTGAGGAACCTGAGTTTGGATCCCCAACACCCACAAAAGACCCTCATGCCTGGAACAGGAAGTAGGGATGGAGACAGGAGGGTCCTGAGTGTTCCCAGCCTAGCCAAATCAGTAGTTCAGACTCAGTGAAAGACCCTGTTCCAAAAAAAAAAAAATAGATGGAGAATAACTGAATAGACAGATGTTGGCCTCTAACCAACACATGCACACACACATTTAACACATTCATATACAAAGGTTATTCCCGAAGTACCTTAAAGGACGCCACCCACCCACCCAGCCCCTGTTCAAAGAAAGAATTTGCTAAGCAAATCTATGGTTACCTAAGCAGGCAGCTCATGGGAGCCCATGGGAGCAACATGCTGCAGAAATTGTGTTTAAGGATAATTTGCTGTGTAAATTAAACACGTCGTCATTGGGTGTTGACTTTCATGTGTGAATTGTTGGCACACAAATGGGTGTTGCTAATTGCGAGTGTGTTTTGTGCATTCATTAAGCTGGGCCTAAAGTCGGCGTGCAGAATTCTCTGATAAGACCCAGCATAGAAGGGAGGTAATAAGATTCTCTTCAGCTCTGACTATAATTTAGCCTGGCCTTTTCTACAGTCTGAATCAACACAGACCGGAGCTCCCCTCTCTCTGTGGACACAGAGAGCTGTTATTCATATCCAAAGATTGTTCTTTCCAGGCGGGTGGTAGAAACCACTGTTTTTGAAGCAGAGGTGAGAGCCTCAGCTCTTGAAACAGTCTCATGGATGAAAGACTCGAGAGCAGAAGTCCTTCTTAATAGCTAGTAATGATAATAGCAGCAACTGATGTCTATGGAACCTGGGTGCCATATTTGCTAATCTAAATTGTTAACTTGATGAGTTTAGAATCACCATAGACCGCACCTCTGGGAGTGTCTATGAGGATGTTTCTAGAAAGGTTTAGCGGAAGAAGGAATGTGGATGACACTATCCCATGAGCCGGGGTCCTGGGCTGCATGAGCTCTGAAACATCTCTCTGCTTCTGCCTCTAGACAATGTAACCAGCTGCTTCAAGAGAGAGAGATGGTTACACTGTAACCAGATGCTTCAAAAGAGAGAGATGGTTACAATGTAACCAGCTGCTTCAAAAGAGAGAGAGATGGTTACACTGTAACCAGATGCTTCAAGCCCCTGCCACCCTCCCTTCCCAACCGTGATGGACTAGCCTCTCAAATTGTGAGCCAGAATAAACACCTCCTATCTTAAGTTGCTTTTGTTGGTTATTTTGTTTCAGCATTGAGAAATAATACAGGTGCTGTGATAAGTCTATAGATACTTTTGATGGATTGTCCCTACTTTGTGATCTGGAGGTAGAAGCAAGAGGAATTTAAACACTAATGTCCTCCATCAGCCTCATCTGTGAGCTGAAGGGCTAGAAATATCTGCCACACATCACCATAGAACTATGTTCCCACCAGAGACACCTGAAGAGGCACCGCTCAGATCCCAGAGCCCCCTCCATTAGGATGGGGTACCAGGTGAGGATATGTTCCTCCAGCTCTGAGGACCTGCAGTTTGCTCTGAGAGCCTACAGGTTCCAATCTAAACTGGAGAGACCCAACATTCAGAAAATTTGCCAAGTCCCTAAGGAGGAGACTGACCCTGAAGGCTGAGGTGTCTCCCCATGCCACTTGATTTGTTTCTTCAGTAAATCATATTAAGACTCTGAACTTCCCTCAGCCACTGGGATGCTTGGAACACTTGCCTTTATCCCTCCTGTTATGGGGCTTCACGTTTAATCCTGAAAGTTTCCCAATGGCATATATTGAAAGCTTATCTTCCAGTCTGTGGCCATTGGGGGTGAGGTGTCCTTGAAAGGGATATCGGGATGCCAGCCTTCACTGCCTCTCTTGCTGATTCCTGGGTGCTGTGAGGTGAAGATGGGTCTTCTGCTTAACGCTCCTTCCATGTGGTACTGAGCTGCCACAGACCCAGAACAGTGGAGTCAAGAGACTGTAGACAAAATTCATCCTCCTTATAAGTTGATTCCTTCAGGTATTTTGTTGCTGCGGTGGGATGCTGACCGAGGTATAGTCTTGAGGTTAAAAATACTCACCAATTCTGAATCTCCTGTGTGTAAAGGAGATTTTACACATAATAAACGGCATACAACCTAGGTATTATTAGTCTTCCCATTTCACAAATAAACAAAAGCTGGAAGGATCTCTGTCTTGCCCAAGGATGCACAGCCAGAAAGTAGGAAGGTCTTCATTTGAATGGTTTTCTTTGTCCTCTCTGCCGTATCTGAATGAACTTTGTATTCTGAGCATCTCTTATACCACCCACAGCTCAGCAAATGTCCCCGAAATGACAAATTAACAGCCTGAAGTGAACTGCTCCATGACACAAAGACTGAAGAAAATGCTGTAGGTCTGACTGACGCTCAAAGATTATAAGACAGACTAATATCAAGTTTTCTATTGAACTTAAGAACTGGGAGGCCCTGAGCTGAATGTACACAGGTCCTCTCATGCATAACAGAGAGGTGACATCCTAAGAGAGATGTCATCCCTACACTGACTTGAAGTCTGTGGGGAGTTGTGGTCACCCCTGAGTAATGATGGTGCTGGATTGATTATGTTGTTCCCTTTTCCTGTGAAAAGTCACACAACATAATCACCCCCAGATAGGGCATCAACAACAGGTCAAAGAAATGGCCCCACCCAAGTCTAGCTTATTGAGTTTACTGAAGTTACTTATAGAGCAGACAGTTACACCACTGAAAAGCCACCCAAGGGAGGGTGACAACTCAACACAAGCTGCACCCATGAAGCCCCGCCCACCTTTCAGACTGCTTCTCCTGTGGGAAAGTCTCCTCTCCCCAGTAGGGCAGAATGTTCTCCCCAGCAAGTGGTACCACTTATATAATCTTGTGTTCTGGTTAGTTCTTGTCAACTTAACACAAACTCTCCCCTCTCCTCTCCTCCCTTTCCCTCTCCACCTCTTCTTTTCCTCTCTT
>PVIU01000802.1:227387-266673 GCA_004026605.1 Ondatra zibethicus
CCTCTCCTCCCCTCCCCCTCTCCTCCCTTCCCCTCTCTTCCTCCTCTCCCCCTTCCTCATCCTCCTGTCCTCTCCTCGCCTCTTGCACCCTCCCCTCTCCTTTTCTCTCGTCTTTCCCTTCTCTCTTTTCCAATTAAAAGGGCTGTCTCAGCATAGATTTGAGCAGTAGCAGCCCCCTTTGGAATGTGTGATCTTTTTCCAGGGAAACCATTCCTGGCTCACAGCAGTCTCAGCTTCTAGAAGGCTGTATATAAGAACTGGAGCTGGGCAGGTTTGAGAAGCATCCCCTGGGCTGTCATGGAAGATGATTGTAGGTGATGCACAGAACCTTTATAATTTTAATCACTATGTATATTTCATGAGCATGCAGAAATATTGGTTTTCCATTTATGGTGCTGATGTAAAGTTTCCTTTTAAAATAAATTTGTTTGTATGAACAAGTGAGGCAATTTAAAGAGAAAATATTAAGTAAATAAATTGTACAAGCTGTGCACAGATATGAGAGACATCATGACAGTAATTCCCAGGTGGCTGACATTTGAGAAACACAATTACCAGTGGATGGATTCTCAGAGAGGTGTCTTGAACTGAACTCCAGCTGCCCAAGCTCAGAGAAGCTGGTGAAAAAAAATGAATTTTTGTTTGGTGCTCATGTCACAGAAAGGGAAGACAGTAGGTAGCAGTTGTGGAGTGGAGAGCTTCAAACAGAGGTAGTGAGGGTGAAAATCTCTATCCCTATTCATCTCGTATGGGCAGCCCTCCTCAGAGATACATCGAAAGCTCTAGTCCGGGGATGAAGATGACAATGAAGAGGGAAATCACGTGATGATTGAAATGATGCAATCATGTTGGTGATTATGGAGATGATGGTGATGATGATGAACATGGTAGTGATTGAAATGATGCAATAATATTGGTGATATGGAGATGGTGGTGGTGAACACGGTGATGATTGAAACGATACAATTATGTTGGCGAGGATGGAGATGGTGGTGATGAACACAGTGATGAAAGAAATTATGTGATATTGGTGATGATTAGAGATGAAGATGGTGGTGATGGAAATGATGTGGTGATGATGGTAGTAATGGTAGTAATGACAATGGGGGTGCAAAAAAGAATAGAGCTAAATACTAATTAAGCACAAACAAGGTACCAGACCCTTTTCTGAGTACTATAAGTATGTATACATATTTCCTCATTTAACTCTATGAGATAAATATTGTTATTATCTCCACTTTGCAGACAAGAATGTCAAGTTTAGGTAATTTATATTTTTCCCTCAAAATGCACGACAAATCCATTCTGCCATTATTTTCCCTTCTCACAGAAAAATAAATTAGCTTATCGAGAGTCACCACTAAATAGCAGCATATTGGGTGCTGAGATGCAGGCAAAGAACATACTACACTGATCCCCAAAAGAGAACAATAGAGTTTATTGGGGCCCCACAAGGAAGCATGTGTGTGGATAGTTAACTATGAAGCACTACAGAATTAAGCAGGTACATCTTTATTGGAGAGTGTTGCTGGTACACAAGGAAATGAGATTCCGACCAGGGTGTTTTAGAGGGCTCCCTGGAAACCATGCCGTTTGATCAGCCATCAGTAGCTGTGAGGGTGTGGGGGCAACCATCCAAGTTAAGAAATCAACAAAACAGGGACCTGAGAATGCCAGGTGGACCGAATGGTCCCCAAGAAGATGAGGGGATAGTGAGACTATAAAGCAAAGAGCACTCACCTGCCAGCCCTCTCAGTGCCCCTAGGACACAGGAAGGTGAAGGCCGGGCAGCTGGAAACCCCTGCCAGCATCTCGCTGTCTCTGCCATTGCTGTCATGAGTCCCGGTTCCCACTCACTTTTGATTTTTATCATTCTGAAGTATTTCACACGAATACTTCTTACGTTTTATTAATACGTATTAATTATATGTAACAGGTTTCATTATGACATCTTCACACATGTAAATAATATGTTTTGATATTATTCATCCCCTACCATCCTCTCACATGCCTCTCTTGTGATTCCTGTTTTAGTTTCTTTTCCATTGCTGTGATTAAAAAAAAACTATAAGAAACAAGGAATAAAGGGCTTAATTGGCTCATGGTTACAGGTTACAGTCTGCTGTGGGGCCATCAAGGTGACAGGAACTTGAAGCAGCAAGTCACATTCCATCCACAGTCAAGAGCAAAGAGCCATGAATTCATGCCTGGTTGCTCGCTCAGCTCGCCTTCACTCTTCCACAGTCTAGGACCCTCTGCCACCTGCAGTGGCTAGGTCTCCCATCAACTAACATAACCAAGATGATCCTGGAATCCATGCCAGAGGGCCCTTCCCCCGTTGATTCTACATTTTGTCAAGTTGACAATTAATGCTAGCAACCTCTCTCCCTCCCCTAGCAGGCACAAACTGTGTGTCAGTCTTCAGGGCCCCATGAGCTCCTCCCTCCTGAGAGCATTTGAGAGAGAAAATATTCTAGTCTGACCCTGAACAGAAGCACAGGAAAGGAAATACCTACCCCCAGGTGCCAGAAATCAAAGTTCAGAAATTGCAGAAATTTGGAGAACACCGAAAATCCCTCCAGGCAGAAAAATCCTTGGTCAACACTCTCTTTCTCCTTCCCTGATATTTACTTTGCGCATACTTTTTAATAACATAATCCTGATCACACTGTAAGTAATTTTGAAGTTCGTACTTTGCCTGCTTACCATTTTAATGAAGATTCCTCCTCGCGATATTGCAGTTTTGTGTAAACAGTTTTGACGTCTGCCTACGTTTATTATTTGATCTTGTGTATGTACTAGAGTTTCTTTCTTATTATTTTTGAACATTTGTTTGTTGGATTTGGGAGTCTGTAAATAAGGTCTGGGTGCCAATCCTCATGGATGAAGATTCTGCAGCATTTTGAATTCTAACACTGGGACACATTCCCAGAAGTGGATTACTGACTCAGGGGACTGGAGCATTTGATAATACATTTGCTGCATAAAGCCAAATTGCTCTAAGATGGACTGAGGGCTGGCCAGTTGAACTAGGCTGCCTTTGGAGGAGGAAATTGGACCACTGTAGAGAGAAAGACACAGACACACTACCTTAACACACGGAACCTTATCTGACCCCACCTTGCCCCGTAACCTGGGCCTCAGTTTCCCATCTCAGCAGCGTGGACCTTCGGGACTAGATTCTTTGCTGTGACAGGTGACCCGTGCACAGGATGTTCAGCAGGGTCCCTAACCTCAGCCCACTGGATATCAGTAGCATCTCCTTAAGTGTGAAGAGTAAATACGTCCCCAGACTTTGCCGAATGTCTCCCGGGAATGAAAGCCAACCCAGCTGAGAGTCATAGCTACAACACTGAACCAATGTACACGGTAGATGCAAGAAAGGGCATACGAGGTGTCTTGCTGCTCCTCAGTGTCTAGCAGGTGCTTATACTCTTCATGAAAACAGTGGGGCAGTGATTTGCCTGCCACTTGGAGTCACTCCCAGCTCTGAGAGTCTTGGTTGACAGGCCAAGGACCTGAGTGTCTCTGTCCTTCTCCAGCTATTTGGAAAACAAAAACAACCAAAATCTAGGTAGGATGGGGCAGGGAGGTGGTTCAGTTAGTAACGTACTTGCCATGATGCATGAAGACCTGAGTTTTATTCCCCAGCCCACATTTACAAGGAAAAAAGAAAGCTCCAGGGAAGTACCTGAAATCCCATCTCTGGGACTTACTGGCCAAGCCGGTCTATTCCAGTCACTCGAGGCTCAGTGAGACATTGTGGCTCAAGAAATAAATAAGATGGAGAGTGATTGAGGAAGACATCCAGTGTGGACCACCTCTGTCCTACACACACACACACACACACACACACACACACACACACACACACACGCACACGCACACACACACACGCACATGCACACACAAAAAAAAAACAAAAATGCACCATCACTTCTGGAGTCTTTGGGATGGAAGCCTCATGCCTTCACCCCCAGTACTTATTTTGGAGGACCACAGGGCAGAGAATATTAAGTCAGTCACTGGGAAGCCCAGTGTTTTGCACCTTTGTGCTGCACCTGGCCAAGGCACCCTCAGACCTGCCAGCTTCGGGTTCCTTCAGTTCACCGGACACCCAGCCTCTCAACAGGGTTCACCCAGTTTTTTTTTTGGAGACTCTGCCAGGTGACATGTCCCATGGAGACACCACTTCTTCCTGCCTTGCTGTGGCTTGGTGTGAGGCTGCCCACTACCAGAGATGTGGCTGAATAGTGAACCACTAGATACTCCCAGACACTGCTCCTTGTGGTCAGGGCCACCAGAGGACCCTGACTTGCACAATCAGGTCCCTGCCCCAACACTACAACCCGGGTCTACACTGAGCCCCTCTGAACAGTACACAGAAGGCTATGGCTAATTGATGCCTACGAGGGGACGCTGAACTCCTCCTGGTGATCCCTGGAAACCTGGAGAGGGTTGGGGTGGAGTGCTCATCCTCACAGTTCCTACTCAGCTCTTTCCCTGTGTGGCAGTATGATTTGGGTTAGAGTCCCTCCTCGTCTATAATATGGTTATGATATGAGTCACTTCTGCGTTACATTTGCAAGACTTCCAGCACATAGGAAGTCCTTAGATACGGGCTTGGTGATGTCCGCTATGGTCCCAAATCTGAGCTGCTGGCTCCTGTCCCCTTTGGTTTTCAAACACAGGGTTCTCAGCCCCGCTGATCCCAGAGACCCAACACCCTGCTCTCCGCCCCTGTTTTGGGGCTCTTCAGTGGAGCAGACCTCCTTTTCTGTTCTCCATGGCAGGCACCTCAGAGGCTTTCCTGCCCATATACCCTTCAGAGAGAATTTCCTGCCTAGTTGCCTCTTTTTCTTCCTTTACCACTTCTCCCACTCCTTTTCCCTCAAGCTCCTCCCACTGAGGAGAGATGCAGGTTCAACATCCTTCTCAAAACAAGGTTAGAAGTTCTGCCATGTCTAATGGAAGGTGCTGGAGTACAATCTGCACACTTAATACCTGTCAACTGACACAAGGGGCTGAGTAGCAGGTGCCATGGCTCACTGAGGTGTCAACTTGACTGGATTAGGGGCTTTCCAATAGCTGGCAAAGCTTTGTTGAGTGTGTCTGTGTGGACATTTCTTGAGCTTCAGGAAAGGGAGAAGGATAGACCAATTCTAGACTAGGCACCAAATCAAGCTTCAGGAAGGGGAAAAGGATAGACTGGCTCTAGACTAGGCACTAAGTCTTCAGGAAAGGGAGGAGGACAGACCAGTTCTAGACTAGGCACTGACTCAAGCTTCAGGAAGGAGAGAAGGATAGGCTGGCTCTGGACTAAGCACTGAGTATTCAGGAAAGGGAGAAGGATAGACCAGTTCTAGACTAGGTACAAGGTCAAGCTTCAGGAAGGAGAGAAGGATAGGCTGGCTCTGGACTAAGCACTGAGTATTCAGGAAAGGGAGGAGGATAGACCAGTTCTAGACTAGGCACTGACTCAAGCTTCAGGAAGGAGAGAAGGATAGGCTGGTTCTGGACTAGGAACTGAGTAAGAACAGAATATTTTTTCATCACAGATGTGGTCACTGAGTGTCTAAGATCAAAGTGCGGCCTTGGGGGCTGCTCTCTGCTACCACATGGTGACCTGCCATTTTCCTAGTGTGGCAATAAACAGAAGGGCGAGAGAGGGAGCGTTCTGAATCCAGACACAGAGGGTTTTCTTTTCCTGTCATTTTATCAGGGACCTCAGCTGATTGTGTGACCATCCCGGGTAGATCTTTCTTAGTCCCCAGATTTAAACGCCATCCCTGTCAAGAAAAGTCCACACAGACACACTCAACAAAGCTTTGGCAGCTCTCGGACAACCCCTAATCCAATCAAGTTGACATCTCAGTTAGCGACTGCACCTGCTACTCAGCCCCTTGCGCCTGCTGAACCAGGTGTTAAGGCTGCGGATTGTACTCCAGCACCTCCCATCTGAAGTGGCAGAGCTCCTAACCTTGTTTTGAGAAGGATGTTGAACCTGCATCTCTCCTCAGTGGGAGGGGCTTGAGGACCTTACGTTTATTTCCACTGGAGCTGACTATACTCTTTCCCGTCATCATTTATGGCGGTGGCTCCTCTTTTAGATAAAGCGGGAACCTAGAGTTTTAAATCCTCAGAGGAAAAACTGCTCATCATAGAGTTTGTGTTCCTGGGTTTTGAGTTCGGTTAAAGTGTGTCACTGAGAGGCAGCAGGATGGTGGAGGTGAGCAAGTGTTGAGGCTTGGGTTTGACCACATAATGCAGGATGGGATGGGAGAGACTAGCACAGACATTGTGTTGGTGGGGAGGGAGGGAGAGAGAGAGAGAGAGAATAATTCATGTCTATAATCTCAGCACTTGGGAGGGAGGCTGAGGCAGGTGGATCCCCATAAATCCTATCAAGCTATCAAGCCTGGGCTACACAGTGAGTTCAAAGCCAGCCTAAGCTACAAAGTAATACTATGTTTCAAAAGACAAAGGAAGAGTAGAAGAGACAATGGAGACTTGAAAGATTTGACTGATATGAGTGTGGGCTGCAGGACCAGCCCTTTCAAGGCAGCAGAGCAGACTGGGATTCTAATCAAAGTTAATGCTGCAGCCTGGAGGCAGAATTCCTTTGGGGGAAGATTCCACTTTTTTATTTGTGTTTATGTGTCTGTCTGTCTGCCTGCCTGCCTGCTGTGTCTCATATGTGGGGTAACCATGGAGAAGACGGCCACAGATATTCTGGAGTTAATGCAGCCATGAGCAGCCTGATGTGGGTGCTTGGAACTGCTCTCAGGTCCTCTGGAAGAGCAGTGCATGCTTTTCACTGCTGAGCCATCTCTCCAGCCTCAGTCTTCCCTCAGGTCTTCAACCAATTAGCCAAGGCCCATCCACATCACAGAAGGTGTTCCACTTCTGTACTCAGAACCTATCTCAGTAAAATGATCCTAAAAATATCCCAATTAATATCTAGACAATGTCTGATCCAGCAGCTCAGCTCCACAGCCCAGCCCAGTTGACACATAAAACTATAACCATTTCTCATCTTATACAAGTGGCTCCAAAGATGTGCAGCACACTCCAGTTGTACATGAGATGACTTTAGTGGCCAGGGGAAGTGCATTAAAATACATTTATCACACGCTGGTTCTTTTAAAGCTGCTTTTACCTTAATTACTTAAGAAAGCCTCTGTTTGAGATAATCCCCAACCCCCTTTCTGATACTTGTTATTCATTTAAGAAGAAAGCAGAACCCAAATTTGAGCTGTCCTCATCATTTACTTTCTATTTATGGCAAGTGATGCTCATATTCTATTTGTGAAAGTGGCATAATTTTCCTCATTACATGGAAGTATTTAAATAAGACAAAATGAGTGCATTTAAAATTGAGCAAGTAGCCACAAAGACTGTGCTTGCTTTGGCATGGCAGCGTTCATGAACGATGGAACCATTATCTCGGCTAGGACAAGGGTGGGTTTCTGAGCTCAGTCAGCCACCCCCAGGTGGATCTGCCCTGTGACTCACGAGAATGTGCAGTTGTAGCTTCATTAAGAAGTTTTGTTTAGATCTCCTGAGTAAATTGGGACCATGGGGACCATGGGAGAGGGTTGAAGGGGAGGGGAGAGGCAGGGAGGGGAGCAGGAAAAAAATGTAGAGCTCAATAAAAATCAATAAAATTTTTTTAAAAAAGAAGTTTTGTTTGAGGATGGAGGGATGGCTCAGCAATTTAAAGTTCCTACTGCTCTTACTAAGTGGAGTTCATTTCCCAGCAACCACAGCAGGTAGCTCACAATCCCCTGGAACTAGAGTTCCAGGCAGAACTGATTCCCTCCCCTGGTCTCTGCAGATACCACACTCACATGCACAAACCCACACTCGTACACACATACATACACATAATTAAAAACAAAAATTAATATAAAAGGTACGCTATACCTCTGAGAAAGAAGAAAACAGGACGGCATGTTCCTCACGTTTGCTAGTCCTGAGAAGGGTGAAACAAACCCCTGTGTCCAAGGAATGTGACTAAGAGCATGGATTCTGTGCAGAGTCTTAAGTTCAAATTCCAGCTCCCCTCTCATATGTTTTACAGCTATGTAACCTTGAGAAGCTGTGGAAGTTTTTGGACTTCCATTTCTTCACTGTAAATAGACTTTAAAAGTACTATATCAGGTGCTAGAGAGATACCTCAGAGAATGTGGGTTCAGCTCCCAAGACCTACACCAGGTGATTCACAGCCACCTGTAAGTCTAGCTCCAGGAAATCCAGCACTCTCTGGCCTCTGTGGGTACCTGCACAAATGTAATAAAACATAAATTCATGTATGCACACACACACACACCTCAGTGACAAAATACCCAAGAAATAAACCTAAAGGAAAGGAAACCTTGGGCAAGTTTCTGAGTTGCCAATCTGTGGTCTCTTGGTTCCATTTTTGTGCTGAGGAACCAGCAACACGACAGGAAGCGTGTAACAGAGTAAAGGGACTCTTCTCATGGACTAGAAGTGAGAATATACCTCTCAAAGGTGAGTTATTGTACTAGCAGAGGACAGCAAGAAAACAAGTTATTAAACCAATACAAGTGACAAATCTTTACAGCGTACAAGACCATTATCCCACAGGTAGGGTGCCTAGAATGCACAAAGAAGCCTTGGGCTCCCTCCTGGACACCATATAGTCTGGGTGTGGTAGCTCGTGCCTGTAATCCCAGCACTCAGGAGATGGACGCGGGATCAGAAGTTCAAGTTATCCTCAGCTACATAGCGACTCTGAGGCCATTCTGGGCTGCGTGAGAGGGGAGGGAAAGCAAGTGGAGTCCCAGAAGAGCAGGTCTGCAAGCGATTTCACTGACACCTGTGTTTCAGACAATGTCTCTGACTGTCACATGGCCAGCAAATGTTTTCCCTTTCTGCTTGACGTGGGACTGTTGCGGGATGTAGTGGCTGAGGAAACCGGGGTCCAGAGTCTCTGCTAAGACCTTCCGGTTGGTGTCTGTGCCACGAGGTTCTGAAATCTTGCTTCTGTCCACAGGTGACCTGGTGTCCCGGGCAATGCACCACCTGCAGCCCCTCAATGCGAAGCACCACGGCAATGGCACGCCCCTGCACCACAAGCAGGGGGCGCTCTACTGGGAGCCGGAGGCCCTGTACACACTTTGCTACTTCATGCACTGCCCGCAAATGGAATGGGAAAACCCCAACGTGGAACCGTCCAAGGTCAACCTCCAGGTGGAAAGGTATGCGTTGCCTGGTTTCCAAGGTTACAGACAGTTCTTGGCTCACCACGGCCTTGTGATGGATTGGCATTGCCCTCTAAGATGAAGAGAGGTTTGGGAGTGATGGAGGGAAGATGGGAGGAAATTGTTGCTCCTATCCCATAAAACACTGGAGGGGAACTTCATGCTCTAGGGAAACATCTTAAAGCCTGGTGGGGTTTTGGAAATAGCTTTATATGTGGCTGGTCATGTACAGGACAAAAGTGGCCTGGGTCACAGTAGTGTACATGAATATCTCAGACAAGCAAGAACTGGGGTGCAGTCTTTGAAAATATGATTTGGAGGTGCCACCTCCTTAGATCTCTCCATCTTTCTTCATGGATCTCTTGGGGCCCCAGTTGGACCAGAGCAGTTGCTCAGCCAGAAGAGGGTCTCTCAGGTCTGGAATGGATATTAGACTGTCCTGGGAGAAGTCTCTCAGTTGTCCAGCAGCCTGGAATCCTGTGGGAAGAAAAGAGTGGGAGGGGCTCTGGGCTGTGTCCCTCCATTTCTGCTGGCTTCGGCCTCCCTTCTATATGCCAGGGAACTGAATTACACAATTTCTCAAGATTCCTCATGCCTTTAAATCCCAGGATCCTCTGGGGGAATCCTACCCTCTAGGAGGTCTGGGATTAGAACAGGCTTTCAAGAACAGGCTACCTGGGCATGTCCATTCCCTTGCTCCCTTCTCATCTGCCTTTTCTCAAGGCTCATGAATCAGGTGCTACCTTAACACAGTCCTTCCTTGATCTAAGTACAGTGGAAACTATGGAAATGATCCCTGTTCATACAGAGATGCACTTAGCAGAACAGGCTCTAAAATATACTGTATGGGCTCAAACTCAGGCACTTCTGACTAAAAACTGAGGCCTTGGGGAAATGCCTTCGTGTGTACCTTGGTTTCTTCACACGTAAAATGGGATACAAAAAGTAAATTCTTCACAGGGCTGTTGGAAACTTAAGTGAGTCGAACAGTGCCTAGAACACACAAGTGTCCAATTAGTGTCCCCTTTGGCTATTGTCCCTGTGGCCATCAAGGACACATAGCTGAATGATTCCCGTCTTGGGCTCTCTTTCCATCATTTGAATTGAAGTGGTTCTTAAAAGCTCAGTGACTGTTGTTTCTACCACAGTAGCTTGGGCTTTGGTGGGCTCCCTTAAGACCCTCCCACCTCTCAGAGTTCTGTCCAAACAACAGGATGAAAATTGGCCAGGTAATATGAATCTTCTTGAGTTTTACAAATCCCAAGTTATCAGTATCTAGTCATCTGAATACCTGAATTGATGGATCAGGAGTCTCCTAGGTTTCTCATTTTCCAGGCCAAATCGGTGGACCCCCCCCCAGGCAAATTCCCACGTGCAGACAAGTCCCACACAGGAAGGTGCAAAAATGTCCGTGGTCCCAGAGCAAAATCTCTTAGCCAGGCATGCCAGTACCTCGCTGTCTTTGGCTATAGGTCCTCGGAGGCTCAGCTCAGTGGTACCAAGCTTTTCAGTGTCTAGACAGTGTTGAGATTCCTTGTTTACCTTCATACATCACCTATGGATTTCGCCTCTCTGTAGATGATGCTTCTCCCTCCCTAGCCAAACACTGGCTCCGCTAGCTCTGGAATCTCCTCATCCCACCCTGCTTTCCCCTTCAGGTTCCCACTGTCCAGTCTCACACTCTGAAGCTAATTCTTCTTGTAACCCCTTGTTCTTTCCTGCCCAGTGTAGTAACCTGGGATCCTATACAGATTCCTGTGCATGTGCAATGCCTGTGAGCTTCACAGTGGTGAATTAACATGTGATTGGCCCATCACTCCACAGCCAAGGCCAAGATAAGTGCTAGGTGCACTGTTGTAGGAGGAGTGAGCCACGTCCCGCAGCCTGGCTAGCTTACACCTGAAATAACCACACAGAAATTGCATTAATTAAATTACTGCCTGGCCCATTATCTCCAGCCTCTTATTGACTAATTCTTACATCTTGATCTAACCCATTTCTACCAATCTGTGTAGCACCACGAGGTTGTGGCTTACCGGGAAAGATTCTAACCAGCATCAGTCTCAGGCAAGAGCTTCATGGCATCTGCCACACTGTCCTTCTTCCCAGCATCCAGTTCTGTCTTCCCCACCTATCTAAGTTCTGCCCTATCAAAAGGCCAAGGCAGTTTCTTTAGTCAACCAATGAAAGCAACACATAGACAGAAAAACCTCCTACAGTGCACAGTGATAAGTCAACACAGACTTATAGAATGAAAGCGTGGACAGATCCAACTCCAGCTACCTACTGAACATGTCCCTCCGGAAAGTACTGACATCACCTTAGAGTTGAAGTCATCATATCTCCCAAATCCTCTGCTCTTCCTGTCTCTAGCCTCTAAGGAAGGCACATATGTCAGCTTTAGAAAACTAGGACTCTTGTACCTGCTCTTGCATTCTACTGACCAGCATGTTGATGTGTGACTTTTCCTGGACACATGAACCACCATCTACTCACACATGATAGATACAGCACCCAACAATAGACCAGGAAAGTCTAGTTTAGTGTAAGAGTGAGTTTAATCAAACACACACACACACATATACACATATTTGGGGAGGGGTGTAGCCCTCATGGTCCCCTCCTCCAAACAACCCTATTAACTGGCTCTTAATCTTCTTCATCTTGAAGAAGCAGGGCCTTGTGAGGCCATCCTCCGCTCATATTAGAAAGTTAATGGCCCAATCTTCTCCAGGTCTCCTTAGGGTAATCACAGATACTGACGGTTCAATGGAGTAGCAGTCACATTATACCCAGAGGACAGCATTCTGCCGCACATGTCTTATGCTACATCTGTGACATCTCATTTCTCTGTTCCCTTCTTCCCAGGCTGCATTGGCTGTGCTTTAGGACTTCCTCCTCTCTCACCATGATTGCTGAAGCTTTCTCAATGGTCTGCATGCAAATGAGGCTTCATAACCTCTGGCCAGCTCCACCCTCTCACTGTACCAGATCTAAACTTCTAAGACCTGATAACACGCTGCTGCATGACCCTACCCATACAATTGTGTGGTTCTATTATCTACTATGTTTATCAGCAGCCATTTTCCCTTCTTGAGTCTATTTCTGGATTCAGTGTGGTTGGAGCAGCTGGAAGTCTAAAGAGACCCACTAAGAAATGCAGAATTTCCAGGACACACTTGAAAAAGACATGATCTACATGTCCCAAATTTTCTCAAAGCTATTCATCTCATTCTTTCCGTTCCTTCTTGGTTGAATTTTCAAAAACCAAAGTAGATATTAACATTTTTTAAAGTCCTGATCACTTTCATCTTCTGGAGATTCTACCACTTGGTGAGTCAGGTGGGTAGCAGCTAGGAATCCCAGCCCAGCTCTGCAGTTCTGAGCTTGAACAAGTGATTTTGCTTCTTTGAATCTCCTTTTGTCATCTGTAACATGAGAAAAGACATTGCTCATGGGACAGGTACAAGCAGTGAGTTAGATGTCAGAACTGAGATACCCAGGGCAAGCCTGGCATAAGAACGGCCTTCCCTACCACTGCAACCAAAATAGAAAGTTACAACATGCATTCTTTTCTCTAAAATGTTCATACCACTGTCCTCACAGAAGTTCAGGAGTGGCTCTATCTGCAAGAAAAGCTCTCTTGCTGTCCCTTAATGCTTCTGAGTTTAGTGACTGAAACCCTCATGCAGGGACTTGAGGGTAGAGATTCTTTCAGTCAGCTTCACACCAGAACCTCCATACCCAGATTCATACCAGAACCTCCAAAAAGAACTTACCATGGGAGCTAGGGACTAGAACTTAACATGGGAGCTAGGACTAGGATCATGGTGTAAATGTGATGGTGGGGGGTTGTGTATGTGTGTGTGATGTGTGGTGTGTGGTGCATGGCATATATGTGTGGTGTGTGTGTGGTGTGTGTGTGTGTGTGTGTGTGTGTGTGTGGTTGTGTGTGTTTTGGAGACCACTAGCTCCTTAGGAACAGGACTGATACAGTTCTCTCCACACCAGCAGAGAACCTATGGAATAACTGACTAAAATGTGGATTCTTTCTTATCTCTTTTTTTTTACGGTAGATTTGAAGTTATGAGTCAATGTTTCTTTCTTATCTCATACTGTCATTTCCAGTCCAAAGAGTCTTTCTTGACTGACATGCTAAGAAGTAGACCACAGATGCTATTTTCTGTCACATGGACACAGTCCCCTATTGCTACTTTGTTCTGAATGGTTCCACTGTTGTCTGTGGTGATCTGAAGAAACTCCGCCTATACACAAAGTCACTGTAGGCTGTGTCCTCTCAGGACTTTGGCTACTGTTTCTAGAGCTATTAGAGGCTGTCAGGCATGACAGGTGCATCCCCTTGTTAAAGTTCAGATGGATTTTGTGAGGTTTACAATTAAGCTGTTTATTTTCCAAACAGTAGCATTATATGCCAGCACCTTATTATTGAGGTGAGGGTGAGCTACTTTTGAAAACAGAATCATGTTATGTTGAGGACAAGTCCTCCGAGTCATTATCTTTGCTAGAAATATCAGTGATTCTTCTTCGATGTCTTTGGCCTTGGATGAATTCACTCATTTGTTACCACGATGTAAAAAAAAGAAGAAGAAGAAGAAGAAGACAAATAGAAATGCTTTGTGGCCTTGATTAGCTGGTGCTGTGGGGGAGGAACAATGAATGATTTGACTGGGAAGGTAGGCCAGACAGGTCTGCCAGCCCCAGTCTTTCTGGGGCCGGGGAGGGGGGGGGGACGGAATTGATTCAGGTAGCAATAGCTCTCTCCTCTTCAGCAAGCAGAATTTACAAACAAACGTAGCAGAATGCCTTGTGGAGGGATCCACAACCGTGATCATTATTCAGTCATCAATCCCCAAGTGTTGGAGGAAAGCTAATGGTGTGTAACAAAACAGCCCTACCATTCAGGAGAGTTTACACTTGAAGAAACAGACTCCGTACAACACACATAACAGAACCTTAGAGATCAATATCATCCAGTTATATTTTCCTAGATTCTCTCTTTACCAAAAGGTTCATGTCTACCATCACTTCTTAATGCACTTTCACCTATGGGGTGAGCAAGTCTCCTACTTCAACAGACTCCCAGGGGCTTTCCTAGGCTTGTGCAAAATATCCAGAAGGTTTTATGTAAATCTTTCACAGGATGCTTACTTGCCTAAGTTGAGCCCGGGGTGGGGGTGGGGGATTGCTTAAAGCAAAAGGAAATCTTTGAGAGGCTGGGCATGGGCAGAAGCCTCACACACCCGCCCTCTTCAGTGTGAGAAGTTAACCTTTGACTCTCTTCCACTGGAAACTTGATTTAAAAAAAAAACTGCAATGTCAAGTGTGTTACTAGGCAACACCGTGCACAATCAGAATGGCCACATGTTGATAAATTACATCTGGCCTGATGGTACTAGAAATGTTTGACAAGGACCGAGAGCTTTAGGATTTCCTCAGTTCTCTGACCATCCTTTGAAGGGATGTTGGTGGCTAATCTATAAGATTCTTCCAGGAGATAAGAGATTTGTAAGCCAGAGGAATTCCCACAACTATTCAGGCAGACCTTGTCCCCATACCTGAGTGTCCTCTGGGCAGTTCCTCCAGGTGTCAGAGCAAAAGTCTCCCTAGATTTCTATTGAATGGAACATGGGGCACTGGCCTGCTAAGCCAAATGAGATCTAGGATAAACTGTGAGACTGAATGTCTAGTTGAGCCTCCAAGAATGGCTTCTCATGACCACTGGAGCTGGAGAGCCAGACCTCTGGGCTCACAGCCTAGAGCAGTATCCAAGTGACACCCAGACCTGCAACAGTGGAGGTAACACAGACTCCTGACTTCAAAACCTGCTACTAGTCATGAGATACGCCTAGAAGACTTCTGTCACCATTGCCCAAGAGAGATAAGGTCTCTGACATCACTCTTGTCAGCTAGATGTGACACCAGTCATACTATGTGGTTTCAGGTCATGTGCCTGTACTTTTACAGCAAAATCTTGGAAGGGGAATTTGTGACTTGGGGAGCCATGACATAGCATGAGAATTCTAAAACCTGGGAATGTTAGCTCTGGTTCTTGGGAACCAGAAAAGTCCCCACTACATACTTCTACTTTACTGTTTTTTAAAATAATACTAATTTACACATGCTTGATTTTCATAGTTCAATAATTTTGATCATGTTGAACATATGCTTTCACAGCTGAGAACCAAAATATTGTCTCAATACAAGAACACACCCTGGAGGCCTCAAAAGCTAAAAAGCAAATAGAAGAGATGGCTTTGGTAACCTTAACAAGGATTATAATACCTTTTTACAGAGAAAGGATGCCGCCTTCTTTTTCAAAGAGAGGATCATGTAAGCTCATTTTTTGGTCCCTAAATGCCCAGCCCAGCGTTGGTGGACCCAGGTGAACAGGCACACAAAAGAGTCCCAGTAACTACACAACAGTTGGTGGGTGAATTGGTTATTTGTCTTATTGCCATAACAAATATCCTAGACAAAGCAACTTAGACAGGAAGGACTTATTTTGGCTCACAGTTTGAGGGCAAGGAAGTCATAAAGGCAAGAGTAACCGCTGGTCACATCATATCACAAGAAGGCAGAGAGGGGGTGGAGCCTGGTGCCAGCTCTGTAGATGGAAGTTTCTGTCCCATCCGGTCAAGCAGCCATTCAGTCCCAAAGAAACACAGAGGCTTATATTAATTATAAACTGTTTGTCCTATTAGCTCAGGCTTTTTATTAACTAGCTCTTACAACTTAAATTAACCCATAATTCTTATCTCTGTTTAGTCACATGGCTTGGTACCTTTTCTCAGTGAGGCATTCTCATCTTGCTTCCTCTGTGTCTGGCTGGTGACTGACTCTCTGCCTTTCCTCTTCCCAGAATTCTCTTAGTCTGGTTACCTCGTCTATACTTTCTGACTGGCTACTGGCAAATCGGCATTTTATTAAACCAATACGAGTGACAAATCTTTACAGTGTACAAGAACATTATTCCACAGCCCAGTTTCTTTATCCTTTATATTCAGTCTAGAACCCCAGTACAGGAAACAGTGCAACCCACAGTTAGGGTGGGCTTTCCCACCTCAGTTAACCTAATCTAGATAATCCCTCACAGACATGCCCAGAGATTTGTCTCCATGGTGACTATAAATCCCATCAAGTTAACAGCTAAACATAACCATTACAATGAGCTTTTGGAAACTGGCCCTGATACCAACCACCATTCAAATACTTTGCAATGAAGAAAACATGCATGCCAAATTTTAAGTAATTGATGTTAGAGGCAAAATTTTATGATGTGACATGACTGTAAATTGAATATGGCTGCAATTCTCTTTAACTGGCCAGGGGGAAAATTATTTTTAATCCCAGTAAACGTCAATCTATAAGTTTTAAAGTTCATGAGTGAGCCAGCAAATCAACATGGTGCACACATTAGCAGATGCTACTTCATGGGCCAAATTTGGTCCATTGCCTAGTTTTAAAAATAAAGTTTTATGGGGACATAGCCACACTCATTCACTTGCACATTATTTATATGGCAGCTTTTGGGCTGTGACAGAGTCAGTTCCTAGTGACAGACATCTGAGTGTTCATAAAACTGAAAGTGGTGTTTGGCCTTTTCTAGAAAATACAGAAATGTTGACCTTAATGTGAATTGTAACTGTCACTTAAACAAAATTCAGACTGAATTTTTAAATACCATTGTGTTCTTCTTAAGGTAAGGCATGCATGTCCACGAGGCTTTCTCTCCAGACCTGGCTGGAGTTAATTAACTTCTCCAGGGGATGTAGCTGAATGGAGAACTTGAACCTTCGAGTTAACCACTCTATTGTTAACCACTCTAGTGTGTTCATATTCACTAGGCTGTCTTTCTATTAACAGATGATGGATTTTTATAATAACGTTAGGAAACCTCTTCTTAAACCCTGAGAATCTTTTGTGGTCTTCATGGGTGTTCACATGTCATAAGATGAACATATAAATATAAACATATAAATAGAATATGATGAGTACCAAAAAGCTTTAAGGAAGAAATTCCTCATGGCCAGTGGCAAGCAAGAACTGTGACTACAGACAAAGGTGTTTAGGTTGCTTCATGACACAGTGAGGTAAAAACTGAGTAGAACCTGTCATTGCATTGGCCCTGTTGGTTGGTGAACCCCTGAAGCATGGGTTTTCAATGAACTGCTCTGCCTCCGAACATGGGATTTAAAGTCAAATGGTGTTCTGAAATAAGTGGAACTCACTTGCTTCATTCATATTGAGGACAATGAAGGCTCAGTAGGACTAGAGGGCTGTAGTACAATTAATAAAATCCCAGAGAGAGAAATTGGGGTTCAACCTGAAGATCAGAAAAGTAAAACAGCCAGCCACCAGTTCTTACCTCTACCTCAGTCCAAAATGGCGATCCTGCCCCCAGGAATCTCAGAATGAGACTGCGTCTGAAAGCTGTCCCTCCTATCTTATAGTCCTCTCTAGGGCTGGGATTAAAGGCATGCACCACGCATTTCCTATGGCAAACTAGTGTGGCTACTGGGATTAATGGTGTGTGTCACCACTGCCTGGTCTGTAAGGCTGATCAGTGTGGCTGTTTTACTCTCTGAACTTCAGGCAAGTTTTATTTATTAAAATACAAATGAAATATTACTACAGAGGACACACTTAGATCCACCATCATTATTTAAAGAGACCTTGCAAGGTGGTGCCTCAGTTCCTTCACCCATGCTTTCCCTCCCCTGGGGATACTCTCTCCCTTCTATACCACCAGCTAGGGGCCATCCTTAGTTCATCTTTCAAAGTTAATCTTGGGCATAACCTCTTCTACCAAACCTTCTCTCCCACCTGACTGTGCTAAGTAACCGGGACCTAGCTTAGTGCACAGCCTAGCATAGCATATCACAGCACAGCACAGCACAACACAGCATAGCACAGCACAGCATAGCACAGCACAGCATAGCATAGCACAGCACAGCACAGCATAGCACAGCATAGCACAGCTCATCACAGCAAAGCATAGCATAGCACAGCACAGCCTAGCCTACCATAGCACAGCACAGCACAGCACAGCATAGCACAACACAGCACAGTATGGCACAGCACAGCACAGCACAGCATAGCACAGCACAGCACAGTATGGCACAGCACAGCACAGCACAACATAGTATAACACAGCACAGCACATCTCATCACAGCATAGCACAGCACAGCACAGCTCATCACAGCATAGCATAGCATAGCACAGCACAGCCTAGCCCTACCATAGCACAGCACAGCATAGCACAACACAGCACAGCACAGCTCATCACAGCATAGCACAGCACAGCACAGCATAGCACAGCTCATCACAGAATAGCATAGCATAGCACAGCACAGCCTAGCCTACCATAGCACAGCACAGCATAGCACAACACAGCACAGTATGGCACAGCACAGCACAGCTCATCACAGCATAGCATAGCAAAAACACCAGGCATATGTTTGCAGGACCAAGCGGGGCTGCACCTTAACACCTGAGACTCCTGGGTAATGCCTTGGGGCACCATGTAGTCAGTGTCCACTCTGGCAGCCCCTAGCTTCACATCACCTCTACTGCTCACATGCTAGTACCTTCCAGGCCTGTTTCCTCAACTGTCAGCCAGAAATGACTCCTACTTCCCCAGCCATTTGGGTGACTGCAGAACTCACACACATGCCTCATGCAGCCATTGACACACAAGAGTGTTATTCTTCACCCCAAAATCTATACTGGCCTCCTTAGGTGCATAGTGATTTCAGAGAACGCTTCATGGCAGGATCTTTCCTAAACGCCTTGGGTGCATCCCTAGTACTCACATGATCGCTCTGAGGCAGGAGCTATGTCACCTCTTCCTCCCACCTGACAGATGCAACAAGGTAAGCTCAGGGCCCATGGTCATGTGTACATGGTCAAGTCCTGGGTACAGAATGTGTCAAGACAAAGAGGCAACAGGTCCTGGCCTGGAGAGGCTCTGGGGACACAGCAACAGCCTAGGCTGGAAGGAAGGTGAAGAAACCTACTATCATCAGTGAAAATCAGAAAGGAACACTGAGGAGGAGGGGAGGCTGGCGTGAGATATTGTTATTTACTCAGCCGCCTCTGTTCTGTGCCAGACAAGGACAGAGTGTTGTATAACCCTCACATTTGTGTCTACAGACAAGAGAAATTGAACTGATAGTAAGAAAACCATCCTTATCCAGAGTCTAACCAACATATAGCCCATCCATCATATCTCAGCACTTTAAAAAGAAACTGATGAAAAATAACTAGTGTATTTACAAGATACGGCGAGGTTTCGATCCATGGGCATGCCTGTTAAACAAGAGAAACACGCTGTGGGCATTCTTCTTTAATTCTGAAGGTAGAGTACTTAGATTGAGATCCTGACTTTCATACTCATTAGCTGAGTGATCTTGGACAGGTTACTTAACCGCTCTGAGCTTCACTTTCCTGAACTATCATAGAGATGATTTCAGGGTGTTCATGAGGTTTTGTGAGTTGATACACTGGATGCTTTAAAGGTCTCTGCACTAGAAATGATAGCTGCCATCACTTTGCTGTCGTGGTGTCTGTCACGTGGGCTTGGAACAGGGACTTTGATAAACTTCATTAGGCCTGAAGGTAGAGTCTACACATTTTCTTTGTAACTAGCTCCCAGGCAAAGCTGTGGGGCCTGGGCAGCACTGTAACAAGGTACTAACAGTTTTTCTTTGTTTTGTTTTGTTCAAAGTTTATACCAAAACCTCCATTTTTGTAAAGCTACATACAGACAAGAAATAAGCTTTTGTAGTGACTGAATCTCCCAGTGGTGGGGGCTCAGTTGATCTTTGGTGCCTAATGACCGTCCGTCCCGGTAGGGACTAGCTGCAACCTCCATTCTCCTTACCCCTCTGCAGTTTACCTAAGCAAATGGAATGCGGGATTGTCCTGACACGGCCAGCCTGCAGCATGCATGGCTCTGGAGCCACCACCAAAGAACAGTTCCCAATTTAATGATCACCCGCAGCTTTCCCAAGGTGGCTCTACACAGCTCAAGGCTGGAAAATTAATGCAGAGCTGCGCAGAGGAGGGGCAAGGCAGTATTTGACAGGGGCCATCCCTGGGGACAGCATTCAGGCAAATGGGATTTCACCAGCATCTGAGCTGTTGACACCTGCAGCCTCGGGACTTGTTAAACAGCTTTGGCTGGTTGACTTAGAGAATTTACCTAGGAAGAGGGACAGCTTGCGCCCACAGGTGACAAACCGAGGGGTAGGCTCAGGCTGAAGGACAGCCCCTTCCCCCAGCATGCAGGTGTAGCCTGAGAAGCCAGTCCTCTTCTGGATCTGCCCACGGGACACCCACAGCAGGCTCATGGGGTCTGACACCACCTTCTCTTTGCTTTGTAGGAAGGAAGGAAATACGCTTATTTTTTATTTGTGTGTGTGCATGCATGTGAGTGTGTGTGTGTGCATGCGTGTGTGTGTGTGTACACGTGCATGTGTGTGTGCGCGCGTGTGCACATGTGCGTGCATGTGTGTACGTGTGCATGTGTGTGCGCATGCATGTGTGTGCGTGGGTGTGGGTGTGCGTGTGTGCGTGCATGTGTGTGCGTGTGCGTGTGTGTGTGTGCATGCATGTGTGTGTGCATGTGTGGGGGTGTGCATGTGGGTGTGAATGTGTATAGAGGCCAGAGGTCAATGGCAGTTGTCATTCTTCAGTCACCATTGCTCATCTGCTATCCGCTTTATCGGTTTCTTCATTCATTTTGGTCCTCGGTCTGTTTGTTTTGGGATAGGGTCTTTCACCATGTAGTCTAGGCTTTCTGACGGGTGAGCCGGTGGATCCTCCTGCCTCTGTTTCCCCAGAACTGGGGTTACAAGCACACACCGACACGTCTGGGTGGTTTTTTTTTCTTAATGGGCTTTAGAGGTCAAGCTCAGGGCCTCATGCTTGCAAAGGCCAGCGCTTTATCAACTCCAACCCATGAGACCTTCTGTTTATAAACACAAAGAATCATAAATTAGAACACCCATGGGGGTGTTTAAATTTAAATGGAAAAGAATTAGCCTGAACTAAAGAGTCCGTTCCCTGCCACCGTGCTCGGCGCTGGTAAGACCTCATGGAGAACTACCAGGTCTTGTGAAGTGATGGGACCAGACAGCAGGGACCTAGAATATCGCCACCATCATAAACCTTGCTGTGAGACTCAACACAAGCAGCATTTTAGGACAGCAGCTACGGACCTCCTTCTTCCCCGCAACACCATGAAAGGAATCATCACAGACCCACCAGCTACCTGCTGGGATGCGCGCCATGTTCCCACTTGGATCATCTTACCGCCAAGCTTATTTTAATGTTTTTTAAACTAGCATATATAATGATGGGTTTTATTATGACATTTTCATATATATGGATCATATATTCTGCTCATATTCATATATTAGCCTCTGTTGTTCTCCCTCCCTGAGGTCCCACTTCCCAAATACACCTCTTCTATATTTATGTCTTATATGCGTATATTATTTTAGTCTAGTTTCCCCATATACAAGAAAACATGATATTCATCTTCGAGTCTGGCTTATTTTGTTAACATGCTGACCTGCACTTCTGTCTACTTTCCTGCAAATCATTCACAATCTCATTCTTCTTTATGGCTGAACAAAAGTCTGCAGTGTATAAACACCACATTTTCTCCATCCATTTGCCTCTCTGGGCTGTTGCAAACAGTGCAGCAGTGCGCGTGGATTTGACACAACTCTGTGGGTGCTGACTTAGAGCCGTTTGGTTTTGTGGTTTGGCTGAGTTATTCGGCAGCCCGATTTCAAGTTTTTAGGAACCCTCATCCTGATTTCCATCATTGATATTCCAGTTTGCACACCTGTCAAACGTGAATGCCAGTTCCTCTCGCCCCCACATCCTGAACAGGTATTTGTTGCTTGTTTTCTCTACGTCCAGTCATTCTGACTGCAGTGAGCTGGCCTCTCACTGTTGTCTCGATTTACACATCCTGATGGCTATGGGTATTGAACATTTTTCATACACTCACATCTATTTGTGCTTCTTTTGAAAACTTTCTGTCCAGCTCACTTGCCCACTTATTAATCGGATGATGATGATGGGGGGGGTGTTGGGGTGTGGGTGTGGGTGTTTGGTTTTGTTGAAGAGGCTGTCTTTTCCCCAGTGAATGAGGGTTCTAGTTTTGTGGCTGTGGCTGTGACAAAATACCCAAACAAGAAAACAAATTAGGAGAGAGTTTATGTTAGCTCACAGTTCCAGGTTACAGTCCTGCATCGCAGGGATGTCAAGGTAGCAAGAACTCAGAATAACTGGTTACATCTCATCTACACTCAAGAACAGAGAGAAATGAATGTATCCATGCTCGCTTACTTGCGATCTACTCGATTTCTCTATTCTTATCTGTATAGTTCCCGACCCCCTACCTAAGGAATGATGCCACCCACAATGGGCTGGGTATTTCAGCATCAATTAACTTAGCTAAGGCAATCCCCCACAGGTCAACCTAATATAGACTCTCACTCTGTTCCTTTGCCTGGTATGTTTTATGCCATACCATGCTGTTTTTGTTACTGTGGCTCTTTAGTATAATCTGAAGATATGTTATAATTCCTATAGCATTGCTCTCTTTGATCAAGACTGCTTAGTTAATCAGCATTCACTTAGGTTAATTTTTTTTCAATTTCTGTGCAGAATACCATTTGAATTTTAATGAGTATTGTGTTAAATCTGCAGATTGCTTTCAATTATATAAAACTACATTTGTGGGAAGGAGGCAATCCTGTACCCAGAGATTGAAATTGAGTTCTCACACATACTAGGCAAATGCTTTGATATTGAGCTACACCCCAACCCTCTTTATACTTTGAGACAATTTATACTTGGAGGAATTTTGAGACAGTGTCTTGTTCTGTTGCCCAAGGCTAGCCTTAAACTTGTGATCCTTCTGCCTCAGCCTCCTGATTGACTGGATTTATAGTCTATGCCTCCAGGCCTTTGAGCAGCACTTCCTAAAAGTAATGTTAGCATTTCCATGCCGTTTCTCCAGAAATTCCCACTATGCAGCTGCCTTCTGAGGGCAGTGCATCAGTGAATCTTCCTGACAGCTGTGTGAGCCAATCCTAGTCACCACCCCCTTTGCTATCCCTATCTGGTGGAAGAATTTTACCCTTAAAGGGGTCACACAGCTCATGAGGAACCAACCTAGGACACAAAGGCTGGAGGCATTAGGAAGCATGAGCCTGGACCACCTCTCCCAGCCCCATGCCCTTCCTGGGGACAAGGAGCCCTGAGCAGGTCAGAAGTCTTCAGAGAACAGTCTTGTTTTCAGTATGCTTCCCTTCCCTCTTCCCTTTTCCTTCCAGTATTTTCCCTGCTTGGGGCCTCAACAAACACTGCTAATAAGAAATGGAACAAAGATTGCTGGCTCACTTCATCTAACTTGACTACAATTTTTAAATCTCAGAGAAACGTGGTTGGTTTCTTAAATTTCTGTGAAGGTAAACAGAGTCCGCCTCTGAGGTTTGATTTCTAATTGTCACACGGTAACCACACGTCCTCCCGGAACACAGTGTTCCGTCTTGATCCATGTATGAGCAAGTTGGACTTGTTAGCATAACTATCGCCGCAATGTTCGCCGTTTTGTTGTAGTGGGAATGTTTAAAATCCTCCTCTTCAGGACTTTGAAGCACAGACAACATCATTATCAGCCACAGTCTCATGCTCAGTAGATGAAAACCCATTCCTCTTTCTGCCTTTAACTCTGCCCCCGCTGACAGACCTCTGCCAACCTCTCCCACTGGGCCTCGCCAGAAAGTAGTACCTCAACACTGTTTGAGCATCGTGTGTTTCAGCTCCTGTAATGTTTTCATTATATCTACTTACTCTGAAGCTTTTGATTTGTTATTCACTTATCAGTCAGTCAGTTGTGTCCATGTAGTGTCTGCCATGAGTTTTGCAGTACTGGAAGCTGGCAGTCCTGCATCCCTTAGATGAGGCAAGAACACTGGAAACTGGCGTTCCTGCATCCCTTAGATGGGGCAAGAGCACTCTAATGTTTCTGACCAATGAATTCAGATAGCCTTCGTGATCACCCCTACAAGATATGTGTGATTAGTAGGGTGTGAATTTTACAGGTGGAGAAGGTGAGGCAGAGAAGAGAGGCAAGTGGTTCAAGGTGACGAGGCCCCAGAGTGGCAGCTCACAGACTCACTGTCAGCAGCCTGGTCCAAAACTGTTTAGTGAGGACTAAACTGTGACATTCTGCTGCTGTCTGTCAGTCCCTGAGCTGAAGAAGGGGAACAAGGGGGCCTCATATGGCTCCTGCTTGGCACCACTGAAGGGGGGGCAGGGTGGGGGAGCGTGTGGTGTGCCTAAGGGAGGTTCAGAACACTGTGGTCATAAAGATGGTACTTGAGTCAGACTTTGGAAGCTTGAATCGTGCCGTTACACGGTGAACACAGGGAGGTAATCCATGGATGAAGCCACTGGCCCTACATTAGGAAAAAAAAAAACTAAAGATTCATGGTGGGAGGCAAAGACCAGCCCTGGAGGATCAGGAGACCCTCCTTCAGCCATTTGCAGAGGCACAGCTGCTTCACCGCTAAAATGTTCAAATGCTTTTCTTTTTCAAAGGTTTACTTATTTATTACATATACAGTGTTCTGTCTGCATGTATGCCTGGAGGCCAGAAGTGAGTGCCAGATCTCATTACAGATGGTTATGAGCCACCCTATGAGTGCTGGGAATTGAACTCAGGACCTCTGGAATAACAGCCAGTTCTGTTCAACGCTGAGCCAAAATCTCTCCAGCCCCTCAAATACTTTCCTAACAGTTGGGGGTCTGGCCTTGCATTGGGCCTGGGAGGCCCTGTCTGTACTGAAGCCACATTGGTAGACTGCTGCTTGGCCTTGCTGGGAGTTCAATATTTAGAATGCCATCCACGAGATTAAAGTATAGGGAAAATTACGGCCTGCCCACGTGGCTTCCGTCTTTGTGCCTCTTACGGGGGACTAGTGATGAAGATAGGATGCTCCCGGAGGGAGCAAGAGCCGGATACAGAGCCTGCGCAGCCCTGGAGGCGTTCCTGCACCTCCTCCTCTCCTGCAGGCACCTTGCTAAGTTGCCTCTGAGGCCTGAGAAAGCCTCTGCTCTCCTTGGAGCCTTCACTAGAGAGCTAGAACAGCTGTGGAGTGCTAGCCGGAAAAGTAGTGCTTTGTCAGAATTCCTCCGCTTGAACTTCAGGGTCACGCTCTCGGATAGGGCTCGTCTTCATATTTCACTACCGAAGCCGAGAGTGAAAAATTCGAGGCCTTGCCAAGGTCACAGAGTCCCGTTAGTGACTGGCGGGAAACCGAGTGCCCACACTCGGTGATCCCAGAGTTCTTCATGCCCTCCCGGCGCACCCCCTGTAGCTCTGACATTGCAGATTGACTGTGTCTGCTGCCTCTGCACCGAACTCTTTGCAGGCAGGCCTGAGGGCTATCAATCACTCACTCTTCTTGATACTGAGTAGGTAAGAGAGTTAGGCCAACGTGGGACATAACACCAAGGTAAAGCAAAGAACTATTCGGGAAGCAGCTTCCTGCAAGAGGCCCAGAGAGGGGTGACAAGTTCACGGTCTACAGAGTGCAATTCTGTGCATCCCCAGGGCCTGGTGCCACCAGCTGTCCCCCCCACCCCTCTGTGGCCCAAAGGCAAGAGGTTTGATTTGCCTGGAACTGACAGCTTTTTGTGTGCCCTGTGTTTGGATCCTGGAACACACAGGGAAAAAGCCAAAAATTCAAAATGGACATAAGTGCGAGTTAGGTCAGATGCTACGCAGTGGGAATTGGTAGCCAGCATGGTGGGGTTCAGTGGGGAGACTGGGTGCCTGGGAGCAATGAGGCTTACAGAACATATCCTCAGACCCTAGTACCCTAGCACCATCCTACCCCCCAGGCCAAATTTCTACTCTCCTCTCCCCCACCCCCAGTTTTTTGAAATATGATCTCTTGCAGCCCATGTAAGCCTCAAACTAAGGATAACAGCAGAGAATAACCTTGCACTCCTGTTCCTTTTGCTTTCATCTCCAAGGTGCTGAGATAACACGAAGGTGCCCCTGCACCCAGAATCAAACCACAGCCTCATAATCACTGCAAACACTGCAACACTAGCTGCATCCACAGCCCCCAGATGCTCACTCTTCGGCACGGGGATGAGGATCACTGCCAGGGCACAGCTGTGACTAGCCGTAACAACACATCCGCTCCTCTGCCCACCAGATGTATTCCTGAGTGTTGCATCCTTCACAGGCTGGCTCCACAGCAGAGCCTCTACGCTTGTCCGGTTTCTCTGTAGCTTTGGAGCCTGTCCTGGAACTAGCTCTTGTAGACCAGGCTGGCTTTGAACTCACAAAGATCTGCCTGCCTCTGCCTCCCGAGTGCTGGGATTAAAGGCCTGCGCCACCACCGCCCGGCTAGGTTTCTTGATTTTGATTGTTTTAATCATCCAACGTTCCTTCCATTTTGCTCTCCTCGTATGCTGTGTTGTTTTACAGCTGCAATGTAAAAGGAGATAAACTCAGATTTTTACAATTATTTTTTTCCTGAAAAGGTATATAAGCTCGTTTTTTTTTAACTATTGGGAAATGCACAAAAGCATAAAAGGGAAAACTAAAATTATCTACAATTGTGGTACCCAGAGGTAACCAAAAATTAGTACTTAGGGCATCTTCTCGTGGGTTTTTTTTTGTTTGTTGTTGTTCTTTAATACAAATAGTGTGAGTTTTAAAATATGTGTACTGCGTATATAACTTTATATCCCTTTTATTTCACTTAATAGTGTCCCATAAGCATTTCTGGGTACTGCAGAACATTCATGCACATCATTTTTAATGGCTGTGAAATAGTCCATCTTCTGAATGTCCTGTAATTTGCCTAATGTTTCCCCAGTCGCTGGTCATTGGGATTGTTTCCAATTTGCAAATCGTTGTTCTTTGAAAACTACCCACCATGGCATGACTAACACATCTATTTAGAGAGAGTGGATATAACAAGAAGAGTCTGTTTGGAGGAGAGCAATTGAAAGATAATTCACAGGGCCTCAGACGGCCAATGTGAGCAAAAAATTGGCCAAGAAACCCAGCCTTTCCCCAACAAGAGCCTTGCCCAGCCAGGCTCCTCCTACTTCCTTTCTTAAGAAGCATTGCCTTGTGGGAACAGTAATTTCCAGGCCTGCAAGCTTTCGTCCCACAATCCCATAAAGGATCTCTTAGAATAAGCACATTGGGCCTTCGTAGCTTTTCTACAAGCAACCTCCCTCCA
Organism: Ondatra zibethicus; assembly: GCA_004026605.1. Classification (NCBI taxonomy): domain Eukaryota; kingdom Metazoa; phylum Chordata; class Mammalia; order Rodentia; family Cricetidae; genus Ondatra; species Ondatra zibethicus. The sequence continues at coordinate 254,936 of PVIU01000802.1, forward strand.
GGCTTCCAGCAAAGCCCCTGGCAAGATCAGCTGGGGCTGATTTTGTGTTTTCATAGGCTCACGCACGCACATACCCGCCCTAGCCAAAACTGTGAGAGTTTCCGAAATTGAAACTAGAATTTCCAATAAGGGCTCCCCACCCATCTTCCCTGGTTGTTCTAGAAGGAAAGACATCTCTGAAACACCAGAAAGCAAGCGTTGGCATTGTTTTTATACGAAGGTCATTGTAGATGTGCTTGGCTGAGACTTCCATTTATGAGGTGGCTGTGTGCGCTTCTTTGTAATTGTGGATTTCAGGTTTTGTGCTCTGAAGCATGTTTTTCCTGTGCGTACTAAACTTTGCCCAGGCAGGCTTCCTCTCGGTCTTAAAAGGTTGAGAAATTCAGTCAAGGTTCAGCCAGTCGGGCTCTGGCACGCCCAGGAATTTTGGTGAAGAGGCTAGCAAAAGCAGGTAGCAATTTTCCCAGGCTTTCCTCTTCTCACTGCCAAGTTCAAACCGCAAGGCTGGAGGGAGCCCTACCGTCTTCTGTAGTGCTCTTCTCTACTCACCCCTGACACAGAAACCCCACCCTCATGTGGCTGCTCTGGGAGACGCCAGGCACCACATCTCTGCGGAACTGCCTCTGCCCCAGAAGCCCTGAGCACTTTACAGGAACAGGTGACACGGTGCTCTGCAGTTTGCTTTGTGTCTAGCTCTCTGCATCCTATGTTAGTGGCCACGTATGCCTCTCTCACTAACTGCCAATCCTGCTCTAACAATCATGCAGGTTTAATTAATGACTGTCAGACTTCTTGCCATTGAAGCAGTTTTTAAGTCAATACTGAGTGGCTGCACGAAACCCCCTGAGTAGTTCAAACTCTGAAGGCTTTAAACATTAGAACGGATAGCCCCAGATTCCCCTCCCTCCATTTATTAAGGAATCTGTTAATAAACAGGGAACCAGTCAGTACTGAAACTCTTCCAAGTGGTTCTCCTATTCATGTATTTTCTAACTTAGGTTCAATGTCTCCCAACTTCTTACCCCCTCCACAGAATCCCCCTAAGATGCCCCCATCTTCTCGTATTTCATACCCTCTGCCCATACCCTGTGGTAAGCCCTCCCTTTCCACAGGCTCAGGCCACCCTCTCTGCTGTGACTGATGTCAAAGCACAAATTTCATCTCAGAACGCTATGTGCTCCTGGCCATAAGGCTTCTAGAGCAGACACCCCGAGGGCTGGAACCTCTGCAGTGTTACCAAGTCCAAAAGTACTCTGCCGTATCATCAAGTTCAGAACTTGGTGCCCAGGAGATGCTTATTTATGCAATCACCCATTCAGTAGATGGGTAGTAAGCAGCTAAATACAAGCCTTCGTGGGCTTCGAGTCTTCCCACAAGGGAGGGAAGGGAACAAAGGCATAGATAACAATGTATAATGTATAGAGATAGAAAAATAAAGCAAGTATTCAAATCAAAGAAGGAGCTGCTTTAGGTAAGATGGTCAGAACATTTCCCTTCCTTTGAGCAGGGACCTAAAAAAAGCGAGGCCGCAAGCCAGGGGGATAGAGGAGGACTGACCTTGCCAATCATAACAGGAAATGCAAAGGCCCTGGGGTAGGATCATACTTGACAAGGTTAAGAACCAGCCAGGAGGCTAAGGAGGCTGGGGCAGAGTCCATCAGGAGGGCAGTGGGAGCTATAATCCGAGGTGGGCAAGTCAGACGTGCAAAGGAGCTTGGGTTCTTTAAACACTCAGTGATGTCCACGTGATTGACCTTCTGAAGTTGGGCTGGACTGAGCTAAAACACATTAGGTGTCGCTGGGCAAGGACACAGTTTTGGAAGCAGGTGCTACCCTAGTCTGCCTTTATTACCTAAAAACGGAAGCTTTCTAATCAATCCCTTCAGCAACTTTACAACCTGTTCCATTTCACCCTTCTGGGTATTGCAGAGCCTCGGAGATTATTTCAAAGCCTTTCAGCCAGTGCCCCTTGCCAGCTGCTCCCCTCCACCAGCAGCACTGATGACAGAGCTGGTTCAGGGGGCATCTTGCTTCTGAGGAAGAGAAGCCCAATACTAGTACTAGCCTGCTACTTTTACTTTGCTTCTGTCTTTCTCAGGGTCAAATGTCAATGGAATTTTTTCTGGGCCCTTGGCAGGGTCCTAGATCTGACTTTTAACCTAGTTTTTACTCAAGTCTAGCTCTCCTTAAGTCCTAATGATATGGAATTTATTCACTCGTTGCAGCTGGGAAAGAATCATATCTGGCTATTTTTATCATTCTCCTTAGTCTTTATAAGCCAAGAAGCACCCCCTAGAGTAAAGCAGGAAACCCACCAGCATTCAAGACAAGCACACTGGTAGGCTTAATACATTCTGCTGCGTGGCTTTTCCTGAGATATGGATAGGGCATCCATTCACCCCAGGTAGGGCCCCACGACAGACCAAAGAGCCAAGAACACTCACGTCTCACGACATGAGCCAGCGAGTTTATGGGGGTCACCTCCAGGAGCCTGTGTGGCTAAAGACATAATGGGAAGGCCCAGCACAGCATGGGTGACACCGAGAAGCTACCCTCCCTGAGCTGGTTGCCCATTCTGCACTCTGCTCCACTGAAGATGGTCTCTTGTTTCCCCGAGAGGTTTTTGTTGTTGATGGTGATGGTGGTTTGTTTTCTGCTTATTTATGTATTTATTGCTGACTTCATAACTTTAAAGATGGGTCTTGACCTTTTAAATCTTGTAACTTTGGGAGCTTTTAGAGCTTCATAAAAATTTTTTTAGCTTCTAGATTCCTATGTGCCTTCCCCCTCCCTCCCGGAGGCAGTGATACTCGATCTGGAAGAACTCATTGTACAACACCTTCACTGATTCATTTAACAAATATGTATTCATCCAATCTAAAGACTTCTGGAAGCCCTGTTAGATACAGCAGAACACAGGACAAACCTTGCTCATGCTGTTAGTGAGGAGGAATATCCGAGCAGGAAATGGATACCTCTGTCAGCCTGAGCGGCGGTGATGATGCTGTAGAAGATTGAAGGATACAGACCTAATGCCCCTCCTCAGTGTGGTTAGGTAATAGTACAGACATAAATTAAACTGAGGAGGTGCTCCATAAAGTGTGAGAAGCTGAGTTTTATTTCTAGGACCCACATAAAGAAAAACCATTTTGAAAATAATACAGAGGTCTGGTCAAAAATGAGCGTACTCTGGGCCAACCAGATGGTTCACTGGGTAAGGCCACTTAGCCTCTAAGCCTGACTTCAATCCCTGGGACCCACGTGGTGGAAGGAAAGAACCAATTCCCACAAATTGTCTACTGACCTTCACACACATATGCACATGCACAATAATGATAATACATTTAAAGTGTAACAAAAAAATTAATTGATCTACTTGATTATTGGGAATAAGGAGGGATTTGCTAGAAGAGGAATAAGGTGCATATATGTCTATTATTTTTAATATGTTATTTATTTCATATATATGATGTTGAGACAATAAAAATAATTTTTAAAAATTTAATAATAGGCATTTTACTTAAGTAACTGAATTCAGTAGCAAATCTTAAACTGAAACTCCTGGAGACATTTCTTTTACATGCTATAGAATTATGTCAATGCCAGAGGGTAACTGCTTTCTCTGAGTTGCATGGAAATGCTAAAATCAAAGCAATCCCCGAAATCTACACTCAGCATTCACTTCCTGTGGTGAGCATGATAAAGGTTCAAGGAACGGTTCTCTTGAGGTGTTTCAGGACAGTTGATAAACACACCTTGAAAATATTCTAGAGAGCTATCTACCATATTCTTTGTCTCTCAAATTTTAATTTTCATTCATTTTTTTTAACTTGGTAAATATCTAGAGCAATTTACATTTGAAAAATAAATATATTTGTCTAACGTTTTCTGAATATATAAATAACTGCAATTAACCTTCTTTGGCCTTTGTGCTAGAAGAAAATTAAATATTGTTAATATGCTTGGTTTGCAAATAGGTTTTGCTGATACAGGACATCTGTAGATAGTGCTTCATTTTCTAGAGTTAATGTAAGAATGAATTGGCTTGTTTTTGTGCCCAATAATCTCATTTTTTTTATGCTTTTTAAAGGGTCAGTACCTGTTAGTACATTCACATATCTGGATTTGAGCAGGAGATTGTTGGATTTGGGCTCAATTTATCTGGCCTCGATTGTTTAGCCTTTGAATCTAGCATCTTCTATCCATACCTGTCATTGTTGTGTTTTCTATGCCCCCTGCCCCATAACAATAGATGGCTCATGAAACTCTCTTTGGGTAGACTCATACAATCTACACAACAGAGGTCTACCATGCAGAAGGCTGTGACTTGTATGTAGACTTCTACCTAAGTCATGTATGTGTCATGTATGGCTCTATCAGATAGGAGCACAGGCAGGGTATACTCCTCCCTATCCGAACTCACCCTGTGACCCCATGACCCCTGCTCACACCTGATATGACAGACTGACACCTTCTTTAATGTCATCTCCACTTACAGCATTTTGGGGACAACCTTGAATCTACTATTAGATTTCCCAGGAAGCAACTGTCTCCTGTGCCAATTGCCTGTTGGATGTATCCGTAGTCCAAGGAGTCTCCCCTTTGCTATGTGGAGTTCCCAGTTCTGGAACTTCACAGTCTGTCCTCCCGCTACCTTAGCTGGAGTTTGCGTGCCTGCCTATAATATAAACTATCCCAACCTGAATACCTGGGCCCACTGTATACCTGAATGCCACAAAGCACTGTGTTCTATACTGTCCTACACACTGATGAGTGAGATGGATTTTTTTCATTACTGACATGCGCTACACATTCTTTTACCCAAACATGGAAAGGTCCTCCTTTGGTCTTAAAATCCAAATTTCCTTAGGATATGTAACCAACGCTTACTAGAACCAGAACTTAGTGATAAATAACACCGAGCCAGTTCTCAGTTGCAGAATTGCAGCCAGTACTCTGCTGCAGAATTGACCTTAATAGTCCATCACTGTAGTCCAACCACTTTAAGTCAAGGTGAGTAGAAGCAAGTAAAATAACCTCTGTGCCCTTCCTTCCATCAGACAAGAGGGCATGAGAATTTGACAGCATTGAAACCCCTACCCTGTAAGAACCCTTGTGCCCTCGGGTTCAAATATACTGTAGTAATACATTAGCCCTTCTGTTTCATTGGGTAATAAGTAATATGTCTATGAGTGTCAACCAGCTTACAGTATTGAAAAACATAAAGGAGTCTTTGTATTAAAAATGAGTCTACTTTTATATTAAAATAGGATTCTGTGCTGGACTTAGACTTGGGGTGGCTCTCTAGGTTGTAGTACAACCGTCCATTGTGTGTCCAAGTAGCCTGCCCAAGGGATTGCCCAGCTCCAACCCTCAAGGCCCCATTTTTCAGGGCTGAGGCTCCTTTTGCTCTAAGGTGCATAGAACGGGATCTGCTCCCTTGAGTGCACACTTGTACTCCTCATGGCTCACCCAGGATAGTTGGACATAGCTCTGTGTGGCCTGAAGCAGCTACACCTCACTGAACACCTGTGCCAGACCAAACTTAGGACACCTAGTTGCTCATTTTCTGAATTTGCAAGAACTCAGAGGTTCTTAACCATGTGGCCCTGTCATTTTGCAGCCTCAGAATGAAACCCCAGAGCTATCTGGCTCCACAGCCTACATATTTGGGAACTGTTGTCTATTTAACTGAACATTTATTTAGAACCTAAGTCTGTGAAATCCCCTAAACCGAGTATTCCAGAAAGGAGCAGAAAGAAGCAGAACCAATGACAAATAAAGCATGAAGACCTCACCCTAGAGATGCTCTTCTTAAAGATCTGGGCAGTGGGGTTTTCATCCAGGCCTGTAATAGTGTGGTAAGCCTTGACTTGATTCAGCCTTGCTATTCCAAAAAGGGACAGTGATTTCTATTCAGTCCCTGTGCAAACCCAATTCCTGTGTGTAGCACTGCAGCGGGAAGGTAGCAAGAACCACCCCACAAGTCCATGCCCAGGAGAACTAGGTCAGTATGTCAGGATCCAAGAGGAGAATGGGGTGTGCCTAGAAAGTGGGGGCATGAGGTGGACTGTAGACTCAGATTTAAGCAGTTGAAGGTTCAACATGGCACATCCCAGCAATGAATAGAGCATATGTGGTGAGACCAAGAGGCTAGAAGTCAAAAGGTACAATGAGAAAGTAGTTTCAGGAGCTAGAGGGAAATGCCTGCCAGTCCAAGGAGCACAGAGCATATGAGAGTAGGGGGCGCCCTTTAGGCAGGCTGTGGTACTGCGACTTGTGGCAAAAGTTTTAATGGTAGAACCCAAGTCTTGTGGATGGTGTCTTTGTTAATTATTTTTTTCTGATTCTAATATGTGTGAGAGTTTGTGACAACTTTTTGTGTTTTTATTAGCGCACATTAATTACACATAAACAATGGACTCTTTATATACAAGTATACGGTGTACTTTGATAAGGACAGGGTGTCCCTAGAGTCCCAGCCAATCATGCAGGTCTCTCCTGTCCAGAACCGGTGTTCCCACTGAAAAAGAACAGTCCCTGATTGAAGTTGTATGTTGCCTTCTGAGTTCTGCCACCCACATCCCACGCCCAGCACTACATACAATGGGCCACATGTCATCTAAGAAGCAAACCACAAGGACATTTTCTTCTCAACGATCCATTGATTTACTCAGTGGCCACACGACTGTTTCCTTCAGATACAATACTGCTTCTTCCATCCCACTCCCAGGGTTTTGAAGCCTCCTGGGGGACTTCTCTTCCCCTCCTTCCTCTGTACTCCTCATTTAATTTTTCTTCCTAATGGGAAGCTTTATCTCACTGTCATCAGCTGCCTCTTCAGTAAGGTTCCTCATTCTACATGGTGATGTCTTCGTTTTTATCATCAACCCAGTTCGTGCTAGGGCTTCAGTTCAGCCTGATGATGTCTGTTCAATCATCCATCCTTTCTGACTAAAAACCAGTTCTGGAAGGGGCTTGAATTAGACTCACAGTGTGAGTTAGTTATAAAAAGAAATACAAAAAAGAGAGAATTTAAAGGTATATTGGGCTGCAGAGATGGCTGTCAACAAATGTTTGCTATACAAATATGAGGGTCTAAGTTCAATTCCCCAGAACCCACATACAAAAGTAGGGCATGCTGCCACATACTTGTAATTCCAACAACTGGGAGGTAGAAACAGGAGATCCCTGGGGCTCATTGTCCAGAGAGTCTAGACCAGCAGGAGAGCAACAAATCAATGAGAAACCCTATCTCAAAGAACTAGGTGGATAACATCTGTGAAAAAGAACCCAAGGTGGTCAATGGCCTTCACACATGTGTATGTACATATGCCTGCATACACACACACACCACACACACATGGGGATCAGAAAGACACACACATACACACAGAGACATAAACACACATACAGAGTTGGGGGGAGATACACACACGGGGATGGGAGAGAGAGAGAGAGAGAGAGAGACTCATTTAGAACACAGAAGACAAGTGATCAACCAGAAAAATCTCTTCTAAGTTTTAGCTTCGAGATTTCTGACCAGCAAGGCAAAAAGGGAAAATGCACATTATATTCTCACCATCTCATTTAAATGTACAGGCATACAGACAAAGAAAAATATACTCTTATGTGTATAACGTAACTCCTTACATTAGGTATCAGAACTTGGCCATTCAGTCCAGGGCTGGTAGCTTCAGACCTTCCTGTTGGCCTGAATTCCATAACCCAGTCAAGGAATGGGTCTAAGGATATAAGCATACTGTGCCCAGAGCATCTAGGGTTTCTCTAAGTCATGGTCACAGACATAAAACAGTGACTGCATTTTTTATACAAAAATGAGGTTCTGTATAATGTACAGACATAGGGTCCATGACCTTTACCTACTGAAGTGAGGCTTGGGGGTACTATGATTCAGCTTCCTATGTCCCAAATGAGCAACCAGAGCCAAGAGCTCAGTCCTTGCACTGGTCCTTAGAGAAACACTAGAAAGATGAGTCACCCATGGGCTGTGATTTCTGGTCCTCTTGCAATCAAACCCCAGCTCTGCCTAACAGCTGTGTCTGCCTGTGCCCATTAGAGGCTCACTCACCTCACACCAGCATACTCATTTGCAAAGCAGGGAGAGCAATCATCATCACCCTCTGCTATTTCTGTGATTAAATGAAATCACACGCACTGAGCTGGTGTGCGCCAAGCCTGGAGCATCAGAAGCACTCAAGAGACAGAGGATGGGGGCTGGAGAAATGGATCCATAGTTAAGATCATTTGTTGATCTTACAGGGAACCTGGGTTTGATTCCCCGCATTCGTATGGCAGCTCACGATCACTTCTAATTCTAATTCCAGGGGATCCAGTGCCCTCTTCTGGGTTTGTGGGCACCAGGGATATATGTAGTACACATACATACATGCAGGCAAACACTCATTCAAGATTAAAACAAAAACAAGAACAGTGGAAAGTGTTAACAATTCATGATTATGATAATGATGGTGATAAGGACAGCGGTAATGATGGTAAGTGGTGATAGTGATGATGATGGTTTGCGATAGTGGTAATGAAGATAATGGTGATGATAGTGGTGGTAAAGATGATGGTGGTGGTGGTGGTGGTCATGGTGGTCATGGTGACCATGACGTTGATGGTGGTGGTGATAGTGATGGTAAAGATGATGGTGATAAAGATGATGGTGGTGGTGGTGGTGATGGTGGTCATGGTGACAATGACAATGATGGCGGTGGTGATAATAGTGATGGAAAAGATGATGGTGGTGGTGATGGTGGTCATGGTGACGATGATGTTGATGATGGTGGTGATATTGATGGTAAAGATGATGGTGGTAAAGATGATGGTGGTGGTGATGGTGGTCATGGTGATGATGACGATGATGGCAGTGGTGATAATAGTGATGGTAAAGATGATAAAGATGATGGTGGTGGTGATGGTGGTCATGGTGACGATGACGATGATGGTGATAGTGATGATGATGATTTTAATAATAACAATATTCATGATCAGGAAAAGACAAAGTCAAAGTACAGTAGCATGACATTGACTGTCACCCTCTTCTCCTTACCTCAATCTGTCTGAAATCACCCTGGCCCCAAAAGATCCTGAGTTGGCATTGTCCATAGGGCAGCCACCACCTATACATGGTTACATAAATTAATTAAAATGTTGGCTCTGTATCTCACTACCCACATATTATGTGCTTGGTAGCCACGCATGACCAGGGTCTGCCATACTGGACAGCATTGATGTGAGCATCAGCAGCACAATTTCTGCTTCTGGAAACCACCCTCATTGGTTTTCTTTCTGAGTTCTTCATCTCAGTATTTTTGGTTTTCTTTCTTTCAAAACAATTATGCTGCTATTTTAAGCTAGAAGAGATGGTGCCACAATCTTTAAACTCTGCCTGTGAAGTCACGGAGGCCCAGAGAGGTGAAATAGATTCACAATTGCACAGCTACCTAATAGCAGAGCCTGGTGGAGCATGCTTCTGGAGACACATCAGGTTCCCTGTGGTAACACCAGGGGCTGTGGAATTCACTCCCCAAGCCTGTGTTTCGATAGTGGGGTTCTTGTGAGTCAGAGCTGGGAAAACTCTACATAACCTCTCCTTTCTAACTGCCAATGGCAGCAGTAAAGACAGTTCATGTGTTTATGGCAAGGGAACTAGAATGCCATTTTCCTGAAGCCAAGGCCCAGTGGCCAGAATATCAGAGAACACAGTGTGGCTGGCATTCTAAGCTACCCTCACCTTACCCATCATGTGTGAGTGTATGTGTGTGTGAATGTGTGTGTGTGTGTGTGCATGCACGCTTGTGTGCCATGAGAGGATCTGCAGTAGACTACCACAAAGCAGGTGGCTCCCTACTTCTGAAGTTGTGGGGTTTTTTCAGGGTGGTTTATATTCTAGGCTCCATCATTACCCAACCCTGTAGGCAGTGATCAAGTTCTCATCCCAGAGGCCCAGCATCTTAACGTGTCAAGATAGGGTATAGCCAGTTCTCTGGAGAACAAAGGCTCAGGCTAGTTTGTTTATTCCCTCAGATCTGTGTGGGAGACAGTGGGTCAGACATCCTACTTCTAGCAAGATCAGAGTCCTCGGCCTATGGTAGATATTAGAAAAGACCTACAAGGTCAGGGTAGGGGGTTAACTAAGAAGCAGGGAACTGGTCTCTGTAGAAGAGACTCTGTTAAGGATAACAGCATAGACAGATGTCCCTGAATTATGGGGGCAGGAACTAAGTAAATTGTGGTATCCTGATATGGGAGAAGGAGGATTGGCCCACTTAGAGGCTATATGGAGACAAACAGAGGTTATATGATGTAATCACATGCCATGGGATGACAGCAGCCACCAAATGTGAGCAAGGAAAGAAATGAACTCCCTAGATCCACAGGGAGAGGAGTGGGCTGCTAACACCTTCATTGTAGACTGCCATCCTTCAGAACTATGGGGAATATCCATGAGTTATCTTAAGTTACCAAGATGATGATATCTTCTACAGCAGTCCTGAGACCCCAGGGTGCCCAGTGAATGGGCATAGGCCGTGTTTATGCATATTTGTTGAATTACCAGATGACTTGGAGGTCCACAAAGATGGAGAACTAGATGGAATCTATAACCCAACATGTTAACAAGTCTGTGACTTCTTAATTTTGCTCCCATATCATCCAATATAGAGACAGAAAGTCGGGTAGTGATGGTGCATGCCTTTAATCCAAGCATTCGGGAGACAGAGGCAGGTGAAGGCCAGCCTGGTCTACATGGCCAGTTGAGGGACAGCCAGGGCTACACAGAGAAATCCTCTCTCGAAAAAGAAGAGAGAGAGATAAAGAAAGTTGAGTGCTTAAATGCTGAAGGGTGCTTAAATACAAAGGAAGAGGCTCAGATTGTGGGAGGACAGGAAAATGAGTGTTGGAGCCACATCCCTGAGCAACAGGAGTAACGAGGGTAAGATGGATGTTGTAGCACTTACAATTGTTTGTGAGCAAGGTGGAGACCATTCTTCAAGTAGTGCTTTTGCTCTGCCCTACACACTTGTACCTTACCGCTCTCTTTCCAGCTCTTAAGCCTTCTAAGTCTCCATCCTCAGAATGCTTGAGAAGAAGGCCAGCAAGTGTTCTATGGCATGTCATGCGTGCCATTAGCAGAAGTTATTGCCTTGCTTCATGCCCCTTAGTTCCTGCTTCATTCCAGCTGATTTATGTAATCACCATAATTGGGGCTGACTTTCACTCTTGTCCTCTGGGCACAAAGTTTCTACTTTTCCCTGAAAGCATTGCCACCACCCATGATGCCTTTGTCTCATGGTCTTCAAGTGGTGTGTCTGCACACTTAGGATGCTGCAAAGTGGTCCTCTGCATTAACTTCCATCCCACACTTCCTCCAGGCCTCAGACAATCATGTATGATGATGATGAGACTTTGGGTCAATGATTTAAAAAGACAAGGGCATCTACATACAATTAAATCTCATTGCTGGTGTGTGCTACTCAGGGTTTCCCCAAGAGGTAGAACCAATAACATGAAGAGAGAATGGATGGATAGCTGGGTGGAAATATCAATATCTCAATTAAGAAGTTGGATAGATGGAAGGGTGGAAGAGTGGATGGATGGATGGATGGATGGATGGATGGATGGATGGATGGATGGATGGATGGATGATATGGATGGATGGGTGAGTGGATGGATGATGGATGGATGGGTGGATGGATGGATGATGGATGGAT